>JARJDR010001367.1:0-34809 GCA_030264135.1 Myllaena sp. GC000078
GCGGCGCGTCCAATGCGCAGGTTGAGAGAGCCCGGGTGGATGACGATCGTCAGCTTCGAGTGCGAGATTTCGGCGGGCGTCTCCATGGCCTCGCAAAGAATAGCACCATCACCACCACTACCACCGCGCACATGGAGTGAAGCGGCTTCGACTGGCTTCGACCGCTTTGACCACCGCGACCACCAGCTGATGATTTCTTCCTCCTCCTCCTCCACCGCCACCACCTACCTCCAATGTGGGTTGCCTAACCACAAGGGGTTTTTTTTGAAAAGATTGTGAAAAACTTTTGCTCCGGGGCAACGGTTGTCACGGAGCGGTTTGTTTCGCAGTGACGCGACAACAACCCCTGCGTGTGCGCGCACGCGCTAGGTGCGCTAGGGCTTCATTCCGGGGAGGAGGGCAACGCGAAAGTGAAAGCGAGGACGACGCATGCTTTCCCGCCTGCACCCCTCGCGCACACGTCACAATAATTGCGTCCGCACAGCCCCTATCCATACACTGTCACATAAGGGTTGGTGTGCGCGCGCGCGCACACTCTCGCTCGTCCTCCCGCCGGTCGCCGCCAACCCCTCCCGATACGAGCCCCCCTATACGTTTGCTACCAGCGTTGTCGTCGTCGTCGTCATCGTCGTCATCGGCAGCAGCAGCAGCAGCATCATCCACCTCCCCGGCCACCCCTTGCGTGTGTGCGCGCTGTTTCGAATCGCGCGGGGCCTGCCTCTGGAGCTGCAACAACCGTTCGGCGACGATGTGCGCGACGGCGTAATTTACGCGACGGGGTGCTCTTGTGCGATTGCGACGTGATCACCGTACGCCGTCGCCTGCATACACGCATTCGGATTGTAAATATGGTAAGTCCGAGACGCGACCCCTCCGGCCAGTGAATCAATAGTTTTGTTAGGTTACTACCCCTCGAGCACAGCAGCTCGCCAGCAGCGTGCCGTTGCTCTCTCCGGAGCGCAAAATAATGCACGATGCATTTCATGCCATTCGGTCGAGGAAATTGTTGTAATGCATGATGACAAACAAAAAAAAAACAGATTGGCGAGTGTCCACCCTTTCCGTCCTTCTCGCACGACCCTTTCGTCCTCATGGATAACTCGCAAACCAGGAGGGAGAGGGAAAGAGTGAGAGATAGCGTGTGAGGGGTTGTTTTAATTCGACTCGCGCGAAGGTCATCCCACCGTGAGTCACTCAAGGTCACGTCGCTGATTGTGTTTGTGCGTGTTTTGCAGGAGGGCGCTTGCTGATTCGGGATCGCAGTTTTGCGCCCTGTGAGACACCGTCCCGTTGGTCCCGTTCCCCCCCAGCCACCCCCCCACACAGCTGTGCGGGACCACTTCTTCTTCCCTTCGCTTCCGGCCGCCATCGGCAACCGGCGAGCACCATGAACTTCTCACCGTTCGGCGGGCACTTCACTACGACGATACCCACCATCCATCAGTTCGCCGCCAAATTCACGCACGATACGAGCGCCAACAATGTGTGCGGCGGCGGCGGCGCCGGCGGCGCGCAGGAGGCGAACAGCAATCGCTACACGGCGAACGGCGTGCCGTCGTTCACGCAGCACCACCCGGCGACGCCCACGCAGCAGCACATGGTGAACAACAAGTACCAGGCGGCGAACTACCTCAACCAGGCGGCGGTCTACTCGTCGCAGCAGCACGTGCGCCAGCAGGCCGACAAGCGCTACGACCACCAGGAGCTGGCGCAGGAGCTGTGCGCCGCCATGCAGAACCAGCAGCCGGACGGCAAGGGCGGCGGCGGCAACGCCAACAACGGCGACAAGAGCGGCGAGGAGAAGGCGCGCACGCACCAGCTGACGCAGCAGAACGCGGCGGCGATGCCGTCCACGTGGCAGTCGCTCGCGACGCCCGGCTCGACGGTCGCCGACTACCTCTCGCACCTGCCCGCCTCCACGCTGCCGCTCAGCCTGCACCACTTCCTCAAGTACTCGGCGGAGACGATCAAGAAGGAGGCGACGTCAAACGGCGGCGGCGGTGGTGGCGGCCAGCAGCTCGCC
This sequence comes from Myllaena sp. GC000078, assembly GCA_030264135.1. Taxonomy (NCBI): domain Eukaryota; kingdom Metazoa; phylum Arthropoda; class Insecta; order Coleoptera; family Staphylinidae; genus Myllaena; species Myllaena sp. GC000078. Next base: position 2,024 of record JARJDR010001367.1, read on the forward strand.
GTGCCGAACGACATCAACCTGCTGCACGCGAACGTCCCCAATCCGGCGGCGGCGCTCGGCGTGCAGGCGGTGAACACGCTCGGCCAGCTGCCGCCGGCGGGCGGCAACGCACCGCCCACGGGTGCACCACCCTCGGCGCCCACCACCGCCAAGAAGAAGAAGAAGAAGAAGGTGGAGAAGGAGAAGAAGCCGCGCCCGAAGCCGGGCGAGATTCGGTTGACGACCGCGCTGGACGGCTCCACGCTGTACTGCTGCCCCGAGTGCCACATGGCGTACCCGGAGAAGGAGCTGCTCGAGCAGCACCTCGTCGGGCACACGCTGGAGCGGCGCTTCGTGTGCGACATCTGCGGCGCCGGCCTCAAGCGCAAGGACCACCTCACGCGGCACAAGCAGTCGCACAATCCGGAGCGGCCGTACGTGTGCACCGTGTGCCTGAAGGCGTTCAAGCGCAAGGAGCAGCTGACGCTGCACTTTGTCATCCATTCGGGCGAGAAGCGGCATATTTGCTCGGAGTGCGGCAAGGGCTTCTACCGCAAGGACCACCTGCGCAAGCACACGCGCTCGCACATCGCGCGTCGCGTCAAGGCGGAGCTGTCGCAGCAGGGTAACGCGCCGCCGCCCAACGGCCAGCAGGGCGGCGGCGGCGTGCTGCAGCTGCAGGTGGCCGCGCCGACCGCCGCCGGAAATAACGCCTCGGGGATTCTGTGAATGGCGGCGCAGCAGCCGCCCCGCAAGCCGCGAAGGGCGCGCAAGCCGAAGCAGCAGAGGGCGGCGGCTGCTACAACTGCCTGACGATAATACCTATTATGTACTCATATACGCAACCAAATTGAAGAACAAACAAACAAAACACAAAGATACCAAAATACCTTTAGCGAATTGCTAAGCAAATGCGAAATACAAAGGCAGACAGACAGACAGAAAGCGAGTGGGCTTTTGGAGCGACAGAGAGAGATAGATCTAAATTTATAAAATCTAAATTAATGTTTTGGTATAATGGAGGAAGTTATTATGTTTTCAAAATTTATATTAGACGGAGGACGCGTAAAGTATATGAATAGCTTTAGGGGATGAAGGAGATCGATCACATAGTTATCGGCGATGCGTGCGTGCGTGCGTGAGTGATTGAATGTGTGCTTAAACTAACACTACCTAGTTTTCGGCGGCAAGCAGAACTGTTGTCTAATGAATGTTGGTCGATTGCAATTTGACGACGTGTTTGAGAGAATCTGTGAGATTCTGTAATTTATTAATGACACTATTTATAATATTTATGTATTTTATGTGTAAGGATGATACATGCGTTTCACTATCAATGTGTCGTGCACATGCAAACACACAACTCTCACACACTAATTTCACTAATTCATCATCATTAACGTCAAGCGGAAGTGATTGCGGAAGTAATTGTTGAATTTTCCATTCGATGCGATTCACCAGTTGAACCTAAACGTAACAAATCTGATGTGAGACGTGTATCGATTCGATTATTCTTTGCAACTGTACATAACATAGTGATTTGATCCCTCGGTGAGAAGAAAAAAAGGAAGCAGTTTCACAGCGAATACCATAGATACATAGAATCTAAAGTTGAGTGCTCATCGTCGTGCATGTATTGATGCAAAATGAACGTAATTGAGAGAGAGAGGTTTTCGATTGGTATCGTTGCGCTAATCAATTCGTTTCTATGTATAACATATATACTAATCTCGCCTTACGTACTACCTACCACCTTTCACATGAATAAGTGCTTGCTTTGCGCGAGAGATGCACCATGACACACAGCCACACAACACACACATGTTTTGTTTCATGCCGCTTAGACTTCTTACTTCTTACTTCTTCTTCCTAATTGGTCGAAGACATTCTATTATCTCTCGGACAATCGGTGACAAACACACTCATGCACATGGGACGACGGACATCAGGTAGCGCGAACAAAGTTACTTCAAATGAAGACTATGCAGAGAATAATGATTAAATTAATGAAGATATATTATAGAAATATAAATATATTTAGCTATTTAACGTTAGAATTAATGATCATAACAAAACAAAACAAAATACGCATCAGACGAAGACAAATGATGAATGCTACTCAATGCAAAACTAGGAACGATACAGTATGAGACGTTGGGACACGCGCGATTTGGGGCTGATTGATAATAATAACTGTTAAGACTGTATTGTAACTATTGTAGACGATAACTGTTTCGAAAAAGAACATTTCGAGGCGGCGCGTGGGGTGTTGGGTGGGATTCCCCCCTGTTCAAGTTCCAGCAACAATCAGCTGCAGTCCACCCTCAGGAAGGAGTGTGGCATTTCGTTTACGTTCGTTCTGTGTGCGGTGGGCGTGCGGTACCGCAAGTTTTAAACTAACTGCATCTCGACTCGCGTAGAACGACGAGCGCTTCCCCCGTTTTACTTATTATGATTACACTACTCTTACTTGTAAATGATAACAAACAAAAAAAAAGAACGATAAAATTAACGATAAAATGCTTTATGAATGACAATTATGGAAATCAAATATGAACAGAGAAGAGTATGATAATATATATAAAATATGATTTCTATAATAGTATGATACTTGATAATAAAGAGCACGATTTCTAACGACATGACATGAGATTGCATGTGATAATAATAACATGATTTATGACGCATTGTCAACAACTAAATTCAAAAGTATTCGTGCTCCGGTGCAAAACTAGCACAAAAAATTTCATGCAATGTCATTCATCAGCCAAGAGGCGACGAGTGGTGAGAGCGTTGCGTCCGTTGAGTACAATCTGCGTCTGAATGTCGACCAGCACGTGCACACCGTCCTGGTAAGTCATCTTCCGCCTCCCTACATATACAAACCCTTTAGTTGTTGATTGTTTGCGCAGCACTCGCAGGGCGTTTCACAAGCGCACGCTCTGCAGGCGCTCAAGGATTGCGCGTGTACGCTGGCGACGGAGACGATACCCATCGTTATGCCGCTGCGCTTTCTTGCCGCCCATTTCGAAGACCTTAAGGCGCTCCACGCGCGCATGAAGGAGAGCATGCAGCGCAAGCAGCTCGCGGACATAATCGCACTGACGGCGACGTGCGTGCCCCACGCCGCCGACGACCTGCAGAGCCTTACCTTCTGCGCGCGCGGCACCTTGCTCGGCATCACCGACTGGGGCCACGAATTCATTTACCACCTCGAGGCGCAGATCATCGAGCACAGCATGCGCCCGCTGACAGCGGCCGCCGTCGAAATGGAGGCGGCCGTCACGCAGCTGGTGAACGCGTGCGTGCAGTACGACTGCGAGCACCGGGGCGAAGTGCAGGCGTGCGACTTCCTCATGGAGATCGACCGGCTGGAGTTGCTGGCGCGTCACCTGCGCGCCGACAACTACGAGCGCGCCTGCGACTACCTGCGCGCGTGCTTGCGCTTCCTCGACGAGCTGGAGACGGGCAAGATCTACACGCTGGTGCGCGACGCGTACGTCAAGTACCAGCACTGGACGGGTGCGATGATCATCGCCGTGGAGACGCACAACCATCCCTTCGTCAGCCAGATCTTCAACGGCTGCATGGACCGGATGTACGTGCGCCAGCTGGCGTTCATTGCCGGCCGCCAGTGGACGCCGGTGGAGTTGTTCGAGAGCTGCGAGGACAGTCTGGTGCTCGAGGAGATTTTGAACAACTGCCGGCTGAACGAGTACTTCCTGCACTTTGCGAATGAGGTGAGTGTGGCGGAGTGTACGAGAGCACCATTTTCTGGGCATTTGGCGTTTGCAGTTGGACGTGATGGAGCCGAAGACACCAAACGATGTGTACAAGAAGTGGCTGGATACCGGTATGCGCGCACGGCCGCCGCGCGTGCTCGGCCAGCGCTTGGAGGCCGCGCGCGAGAAGCTCGCCGAGACGTACTGCAATGCGTTCGTCAACTGCGCGTTTGGCGTCGACAAGCTGGTGACGGCCGACGGTGGCGATGACTGGGTGTTTCACAACAAGGAGCACGGCATGATGGCGGCGGCGGCGTCGCTCGGCCTCATCTACTTGTGGGACGTCGACGGCGGCCTGCCCGCCATCGATCGCTACATGTACTCGGAGAACGAGCACGTGAAGGCCGGCGCGCTGCTCGCCATCGGCGTGCTCTGCACGCGGCTGCGACCCGAGAACGATCCCGCCAACGCGCTGCTCACCGGCCCGCTGACCGACGACAGTGTGCACGTGCGCAAGGCGGCGACGCTCGCCATCGGCTTGGCGAACGTCGGCAGCGGCCGCACTGAGGTTGCGCTGCCGCTCATCCTGCAGATCGATGCCGCCACCAGCGTGGAGCTGTTCGCCGTCAGCTGCCTCGCCGCCGGCATGGTGTCGATCAACATGTTCTACGTGGAGGTGCCGAACGCGATCATCATCAGGCTGAAGGCGTGGGCGCACACCGACCAGCTGCGCTCGGCGTACATGCTGCTCGCGGTGCTCGGCCTCGGCTTCAGCTATCTGGGGCGGCGCGACCTCATCGACGGTGTATGCGAATCGTTGGAGGACGACATTCCCGAGCCGTACCTCAGCGTCTACAGCAATATCTTGCGCATGTGCGCGTTCGCCGGCACCGGTGACATGTACATGATGCAGAAGCTGGTGCAGACGCTCACCGAGAGACTGCAGGTGGGCGCCCGCGGCACGGCAGCGTGCACGAAGGGCGGCGGCCCCACACACCGGAAAGGCGCACACCGCGTCGCCCCCCGGTATGTGAAGCTGCGGGTCGACCAGGTGATGTCGCACAGCGCCGCCGTGCTCGCCGTCGGCTGCATCGCCTTCGGCGAGCCGCTCGGCGCTGATATGTGCAATCGCGTGCTCGCCGACGTGGGGCAGTTTGGCGAGCCGAGCGCTCGCCGCGCGGTGCCGCTCGCCATCGCCGCCAACTACGCGTCGCGGCCCACGCCGCCGGTCATCGATGCGCTCGTCAAGTACGCGCACGACAGCGACGAGGCGGTCGCGTGCAACGCGTGCTTCGCGCTCGGCATTGTTGGCGCGGGCACGAACAACGCGCGCGTCGCCGCCGCGCTGCGGCAGCTCGCCGTGTTCCATGCGCGCACCGCTGGCCCACTGTACGTGGTGCGGTTGGCGCAGGGACTCGTGCACCTCGGCAAGGGCACGCTATCGCTGTGCCCGCTGCACTGCGACTCGCAGCTCGTCGACTACGTGGCCGTCGCCGGGCTGCTGGTCTCGCTTGTTGCGATGCTCGATCCGCATCCGGTGCTCCTCGGCAACGGCCACTACCTGCTGACGACGCTGACGTGCGCCATCCAACCACGCTGGCTGCTCACCGTCGACGAGCAGCTGTGCCCGCTGAACGGCGTGCGCGTACGCATCGGCGAGCCGGTGGACACTGCCGCCCGCGCGGGCAGCAAGCCGAACCGCATCACCGGGATGCGCACGCAGTACACGCCCGTATTGCTTGCGCCCGGCGAACGTGTCGAGCTCGACACGCGTCGCTTCACGACCGTCGGTCCCATCCTGGAAGGCATCTGCATCATGCGTGAACGCCCCGACGTCTACGACGATCAGGACGGCCACGACGATGACGACGATTGACTAACAATAAGACTAAGACTAAGTGGGTAGCAAGGTAGGCGCATTGCGTACAAATACGTTCAATTTATTATCCAAACTCCTTTACGTTGCATTAAAAAACAAATATAAAAATATATAAATAAATATTCAGTTTATCAAAAATAAATTAAGGGATTGGAGGAGGAGGGAATGGATGGCGAGAAGGGTGTGGGAGGAGGGTGGGAAATCAATCGAATTAGTACTTCTGGTGCGTTTCGCAGAAGTCGTCAAAGTGGCACTGCTCCAGGCTGTCGGCGTACACCTCCTTCAGGCGCGACAGATCGCAGAGATCGGTGTCCGGGCAGAAGGGGAAGCGCACGATGCGCTCCTGGTGCAGCAGTAGCACCTTCTTGCCCGTCTTGCACTTGAAGCCGACGAACGCCAGATTCGTGCCGAACGAATCGATCTTGCTCACCTTCCATTGGCGCGCCTCATTCATGTTCTCGGCGGTCAGCGGCTCCTCGTCGCGGTACAGCCCGAGGTGCGCCATCATCTTCAGCAGCGTGCCCGAGTGCGTGAAGTAGAGGACGGCGCGCGGATACGGCTCCGGATCGTCGAGGTGGCTGAACATGTCGCCGAACGCCGGACACGCCTGCCGGTACGTGATGTTGTAGCCGTAGCCGTCGATCCAGTAGTACTTCAGGTCTTCGGCGTACTCCAAATACTAGACCACACACACACACACACAGAGAGAAGAGAGGCCGGTGAAAGTCGGAGCGCCGTAAGAGGTCGAGGTATGTGCGTGCGTGCGCACTAATTAGATGCGCGCAATGGGAATAGGAGAATTTTTGTGATTATTACCCGCGACGTTTCTAGGTCGATAACAGTACACCATGGCGATTTTTTCTTGCGGCTCCACGCCGTCTCAAAGGCGCACGTGATGAACATGTACTGGATATCATCTACAATCATTACGAATCGTGTAATTTGACACAGAAACCAGTTTTACTATCCGCGCCGTGAGTGTGTCAAGCGGACGCTTGGCGCCCGGCGGCGCGGATAGAACGTACGCACCGAACGTGAGCGCGTTCTCCTTCAGGCCGAGCTTCTTCTCCATGTTGGCGACGATGATGCCGGCGATCTCGCTCTCCTTGAACTTCTTCAGCTCGGTGAGCGATTCGGGGTTCTTCTTCACCGTTTTGCGCCATTTATTGCACAACTTGTAGAACTGTTTACAACACGGACAATGCAATTGGGGGGCGCGCGAGAGCGGGAACAGCAGCGACTTACGCGTAGAATTGGATCACGCGTGGATGGCTCCGGAAACCACACGTCCTTCGCCGTCTGCTTGCCGAAGAGACCGATGGCAAAGTAGTGCGCACTGCTCTTCGCACGCTTGGTATGCGTGAACTTGAACTGATGATGGATAACGTGCATGAATGAATTTCGGAAAGGAAAGCCAACAATCGCGATGGCGCGCGTGCGTTACCTGGTAGGAAGTGTTGCTGTAGACATTCGAGAGAATGTCGGGGAAACGCGCCTGCATGCGCTCGGCGAGCAGCACCATCTCGTTGGCGCCCTCCGTCGTCAGCAGCTTCTCGTCGTCGTTCTCCAGGTTGACCTTCCACTTCTCAAACAGCTGCAGGTCGGAATTGATGAGCTCTACCGAAATGCAGGGCATGTAGAGGAAAATGCAGAAGAAGAAGAAGAAGAAGCAGGAAAAGAAGGTTGTTACCATTATCACTCTCGAGGACGGCGCGCTTCAAGTCGGTGAGGCGACCCTTCATCACGTCGATGTACTCGCGGCTCGGATTGCGCGTGCCGTGGCGGCTCAGCATCCAGATCTTCTGCGGCACACATCCTACAACGAGCAAGCAAATAGATAACAGTAAATCGGCGATGCAACTGTAAAATCCGTCGTCGTCTCGCTGGCGCTCACCCGAGTACTCGATGCGATTGTGGTTGAGATTGCCGACGACGCGGTACGGCGTCTTGGTGCCGAGGTGGTTGTCGATGACGTCGTTGCATTCGTCGGCGAGGATGGTGGCTGCCCACCAGCAGGTGAGCACGGTCAGCAGCGTGAACGGGCGCATCGTTTCGCGAGTGCGAACGCGGAAGTGCTCGTCGGTCGACTGCCGCCGTATCGCGGCGCGCGATAGAATGTGCATTTGCCGCCCACCGCCACCGCCACCGCCGCCACCACCATCGCCCACCGCCGGCATATCGCATACCGGTTATGCAATGAAACGCATCCGCTCAACAAGTGTTGGGCGCGAGCGAGTGTCATCGAGCTGGGATCACCGAGTGTCATCATTGCTGCTTGGCTTGGCTTGGATCTCCTCTCTCGTGCTCTCGGTTGCGTTGCATTATGCGAAACATTTAGGTTTCCAGGTTGGCAGTTCGATTTTATTGATTTCCAACCGGCGAGGCATTCACTTACGTTCACCCGTGTTTGATTGCGATGCGCATGTTGCGTATGTTATTCGAAATCGGCGGCGCTAACTGGGTTAAGGATCCGCACTTTATTGCGACAAATATTTAAGATCAATTCCCGCTTAGAAATCGCAATGTTTGCGGTTTGCGTTCAGTTGCCCGGTTGTCCGTATGCGAACTGGCACGTGGAAAATGCTAATCCGATTGTGCGCGTCCGGATCGCTAAGGAAATTGATGCCAAGAATGAAAATTTCAAAACCAGCTCATCTTTTTTTTTTTAATATGGGAAATGAGAATATGTAACAACGTAGAATCAGAAGGATTATTCTGAGCCCAAACTTTCTCATTCTCACCAATTTAGCGGTGAGTGAGAGCTAGCAATTTAAGACGAAGAAAAGTTTTGGTAACCCTGCCCGGTGGCGTAACATATGATTCTGCGGTGGTCAGGTGAATCGCGCCCATTCGATTACATTCGATTCAATGGTGATGGTGCAAAAGGTGCAACATGAACATGAAGTCCACAATTCCCACTGCAATTCGCTGCACGAGTGAGTTAAAATGACACCGTACCACGTGGAATCCGTTGCGCGTGTGAAAATGTGATGAACATGGGGATGGGTACGGACAGCAAGGAAGACGTCGTCGGTTTGTCGACGCGCGACGCGCTCAACCGGCTGTGCAAAGACATCGAGTGCACCGTACAGCAGTACAATGCGTCGCACCGCAAGAAGTAAGTTGCTACCGCCGCCGCCGCCGCCGCCTCCTCCTCCTTCTACTGCCACCGGCTCCTGCTACAACCGTATGTTCCCGCATTTCAGGCAGTTAAAATCCTGGCTGCTACGTACATGGCATCACAACAGCCACCACACCAACATCAACTGGGTGTCCGCGCTGCTCCTCCTCGTCTGTGCGCTCGCCCTCGCCGTTGGCTCACTCGTCTGCGACCAACGTGCCATTCTCCTCTGCGAGGCGCTTCTCATCGCTGTGCTCGTCGCGCTCGACGTCGGCATCGAGCTGCACGACAATCACCTTCGCCAGCATGAGATCGCCGACAAAGTTATGGCGCTCGCGGCGCGCATTCGCGCGTACGCACCGCGTGCCGGTGTCGCCTGGGAGGCGCGCCACTACCCGGAGCTCGCCGCGCCGCTCTCCCCCTGCGTCACGCTGCAGTGGACGTACCGCGACCAGCGCGTCGTCAATCTGCCGTGGGCGCTGCTCGTCAAGGACGACGTGATCATCGTGCGGCCCGGCCAGCACGCGCCCGGCTACTGCGAAGCGCTCGACAAATCCGACTTTCCGCTGCTGCACGCGAAGGAGGTGTACGGGCCGACGCTGCAGAACGCGAACGAGATCTTCAGCATTCCGAAGGCGCGCAAACCGCTGGAGAATCGCCGCTATCGCATGCTGGAGACGCCGTATCTGGACACGCTCAAGCTGGCGCTGGAGCAGGGCGCCGATCGACCGGTGACGCCGCACAGCAAACAGCGGCACCTGCTCGTCACGCGCGTCATCGAGCGCATCGTGCTGCCGCTGCTCGGCGCGCTCGTCGTGCTCGTTAACGTCGTGCGCTACACATACCTGGAGGCGGCCGTCGGCGCGGCGCCCGCCTACGAGCTGTTCGTGCTGGTGCCCGTCGGCGTCGTGCTGCCGCTGCTGCCCCTGTGCTTTCCGCTCGTGTGGAATGCACTCAACTATCTCGGCATGGCGCGCTTCCAGACGCTCTTTGAGCGCAGTGCGGAGACGGCGGCGGGCAACGCCGCCGAGTCGACGGAGCTGTTCGACGATCAGGACGCCAAGGCGGACCTGCTGGAGGGCGTGCGCGTGGATTGTGCGCGAATGTGGCGGCACTTCTGCGATGTGGTGGTCGGCCGGTCGGCAGGCCTCCCGCGCACAGCGAACATCTTGCATGTGCTCGGATCGGTGACGGTGGGTGATTATTTGCATTTGACATCGGTCATCAGCAGCAGATAGTAAACTCTGTATTTTGTAGGCGCTATGCTGCGTGGATAAAAAAGGGATTCTCTCCTGGCCGAATCCGACCGCTGAGAAGGTGTTCTTCCTGCACAATTCCGACAACATTTCCGATTCGTCCAGCCTGGCCAATCTGAATGATCTGCACACCGACAGCGGTGGGGCTGGAGGAGCAGGAGCAACAGGCTCCTCAGGCAACGGCGATAATCGCACCACCGGCGACGAGTCGGTCGGCGGCAGCGCGTCCATCGCCGAAGTGCTCGACGTCACCTACAACCCCAAGGATCCGTTCAAGCTGCACTTCGACGACACCAAGTGGGCGAAGTACCTCAACTCGCTGAAGCCGCTCGGCCTAGCCATCCTGCTCAACACGTGCAATGCGCGCACGCAGGACACGTACACGCAGTTCTGCGCGCACATCACGTGCGAGGCGATGTACAACGAGAACCTCGTGCCGGTGATCAACCGGCGCTGCCTGTGCGAGCTGGCGCGCGAGATCGGCTTCGTCGAGCAGGCGCAGCGCATCTTCGCGCTCGAGCAGCAGCTCTCCACGTTCCGCCACCTGCAGCCGGAGATGGTGCGGCGCGACAACAAGTACGCGCGCTCGCTGAGCATGTCGACGAAGCTCAAGTTCCCCTTTCCGCACATGTTCGCCGTCGTCGTCAAGGAGCTGGCGACGGGCGCCATCCAGCTGCTCTCGCAGGGCACCGCCGATATCGTGCTGGACGCGTGCGTCGACTACTGGGACGGCTACGACCTGTGTCCGCTAACGCCCGCCGACCGCAAGAAGATCGCCGACTTCTACCAGCGCTGCAGCCTGACGGCGTACTGCACGGCGTTCGCGTATCGGCCGCTGTCGAAGACAATCAGCGACAAGCTCAGCCGCGTCTACCTGGAGCTGCCGAGCGACTCGCGCCACTTGTATCAGTGCCACCGCTCGCCGACGCCCGTGCACTGGGACTGCCGCAGCAGTGTGCTCGAGCCGAAGATACGCAACGCGCTGGGACCCTTCTATAGCACCGGTGCGTCCTCCTCCTCCTCCTCCTCCTCCTCCTCCTCCTTCTCTAAGCACGAGGTTAAAGAGCTTAGTTTTTAGATTCGCTCTTGTACAATGAGCCGTCGAACACCGCCGAGGTGCAAGACGCCGACTCGTGCTTCGACATGCAGTGCAACCAGGTGCTCATCGGCATGGTGACGATGCAGTACCAGGCGCAGGCCGATATGGTGCACCTCATCGAGCAGCTGGAGCGCTCGTGCATTCGCTTCGTGCACTTCAGCAAGGAGAACGAGCTGCGGTCGCGCGTGTTCAGCGAGAAGATGGGTCTGGAGAGCGGCTGGAACTGCCACATCTCGCTCCTCAGCGATCGCAGCAGGTGTGTTCGCCTACATTTCCCGTGTGTGTTTTCATTACTCTCTCTCTCTCTTTCTCTTGCTCTCTTGTCCCTTTGAAAATGGTGTAGCATGCCTGAATGTGCCGCTCGTTTTATTGTACTTTGATTTCATCTCTTCTCTGTCGCAAACACAACGACTACTAACACGCCGCGCCGCGCGCAGGCAGGGCGCAAGGGCGCGGGAGGGCGCATGGTCGCGGCTGCTGCGGCGCAAGTCACAGAGCGATCGCCGCCTGTACTCGATCGACACGCCGACGAACGAATTCAAGAATATTCTTGATAGGTATCCGCTCTCTACTCTCTTGTCTCTTATTTCTTCTCGTCTTCCATCTCATACACACCACATCTCTCGTCTTTCGTCCATGTGGCTCATGCTGCAAAGTTGCCGTTGGCTTGCACACCATATCTTCTTGTCCCCGTGGATGCGCTTGCGTGTGTTGTGCATGGACTAGTTGATCCAATTGGAACGATTTCGGTGGGGCTGACACATAAATGCCTTCTGCGCAGCAACCTGGAGTCGTCGCGCACGATGAGCTTCTCGGCGCCGTCCGCCATCAACACCGAGCAGACGGTGGTGAAGTTCGACTCGGAGGTGCAGTCGCTGCACCGCAGCGATGACGGCGTCGGCTCGTCGCAGGACGGCGGCGGCGAGGACAAGGAGCCGCACGACTGGCAGAGCCTCAGCTGCCTCACCGACAGCACCGAGCACAGCGCGCCGATCAACTTCGACATGAGCAATCGCGCCAAGCTGCCGCGCGGCATTGACAAAATTCGGCCGCACATCGAGCTCATCGACAACGTGCCGCTGCTCGTCTCGCTCTTCACCGACTGCACGCCGGCGAGCACGCGCGAGATGCTGCACATCATGCAGGACTACGGCGAGGTGGTGTGCGTGCTCGGCTCGTCGGCGAACAACGAGAACATGGGCATCTTCCTGCAGGCGGACGCGGCGATCGGTGTCGAGCCGATCTACCCGCAGACGTGCCAAACGGTCGACGCGTACGCGCGGCTGCCCGCCGACGGCGGCTTGTCGCCCATCGACGTCTCGCGCCTCCTCAACTCGATCGCCTGCTCGCTGGCGTTTAGCCGCGAGAGCCCCGTTTCCATCTACCATCTGGTGATGGAGGCGCGCAATTACATGCTGAATCTGTGGAACACGGTGCAGTTCTGGCTGAGCTGCTGCGTCTCGTTGAGCGTTGTGCAGGTGGCCGGCGCGATGCTGATGTTCCCGCCGTTGCTCACGCCCGGCCATGTGCTGTGGCTGACGTGCGTCGTCGTGCCGGCGCTTAGCGTCGCGCTGATCGCCACCAAGACGGACGCCGACATCATGAAGCGGCCGCAGGAGAAGAATCAGATCGTGCTGAATGCCGAGCTGGCCGCCTTCGCGCTCTGGTGTTATGGGGGGAAGTTTGCGCCGGCGCTATTCGCACTGCTGGCGACCTTCTGCGGCATTCTAGCGACGTGCTGCGCGGACGTGTGCGCGGGGAACGCATGCGATTGCCTTCTCTACTACCTACCCGTGCAGCGCAACGCCACGCTGGCGGCGGGCTGGACGGATGCCGAGCATGGATACACTCTGCGATACGCGCAGAATGTCGGCGTGCTCATCACGACCCTGCATTTCGGTGCGTAGCGCGCATATTCCTGCATTGCTCGCACAATCATTTATTTGCACAGTTCGATTGCAGTTGTCATATCCATGGCGTTCGTGCATCGCGAGCACAACGTGTGGCAGCGCTCGCCGCACACGAATCGCGCCTGGCTGGTCGCCGTCGTCGTGCTCGCCGTAGCGCAAGCGGCCTACACGTGCGTCAACATTGCCGACGTCGTCGCCAACATGAAGGGTGCGCACTACGACGGCAAGCTGCTTGCATTCGCGCTGCTCACGCCCCTCTTCACGTTCGGCGTCGTCGAGGTGGTCAAGCGTCAGGAAATCAAGTTAGCTATTTCTCCCCTTAACGTCGAGTTCACAATGAATGGATATTGCAACAATGACTTTGTTTTAGGGTGTATTTACGGCAGCAGCGTCGCATCCGGCTGGAATTTGGTACAAAACTCGGCATGAACTCGCCATTTTAACGCAGTCTTTGTGACTGGGGAAATAACTTCAATGTGTTCATAACAAATCTATTGCAAACATAAAGATCTACTCTCTATTATATACATATACAAATTTTAGATAAATGTTTAGGATTACGCGTAAGACTGGACTGTTGTCATTAAGTATTCGATGTTGTTCTTCATTCGCATCGTTCGGCTATAAAAGTAACAACTTATTGTTTTTTTTATCTCTCTCAGTAGTCGTTGGGTGCGGCGGCGGAGCGCGCGCGCAGTTAACTGAAGAAGTACACCGACTCCTTGACGTCGTTGATGTCAAAATCGCCGGTTTTGGGCAGCTTGCGCAGCAGGCGATTGAGCTTGCGCTTGGTGAGCTCCACCACGGAGCCGTCGTTCAAGATGTCGTCGGCGTGGTAACTGAAGCGCTGCGTGAGGAAGCAGGAGAGCTCTTCGAGGATGGGCTGCGCGTGCAGCGCGACGAATTGATCGCGGCATGTCTGTAAACGCAATCGTATTCATGCATGAGAGTAATAGTCACTCACTGTATTCACTTGCCTTGTTCATGATATGCACGGTGGACGGATGCGTCCAGAAGCAGTCATGCACCGAGACGAACGTAATGCCGGCGCGCTCGCAGTACAGCGACGTGAGCATCATGTGGCTGGAATCCAGCGAGTGGATGAAGTTCGGCGGGAAGGCGTTCTTCTGCTTCATCACGTTCGGCCGCTCGTACGAGTCGATCTGGAAGCTGTTCGCGCTGCCGCTGTTCTCGCAGCCGGCGATGGCGGTCGGCTTGCGGTAGCGAATGTACGGCTGCACGACGGGCAGGCCGAGCGGCGTCACCCACTCGACGTTCTCGCCGCACACCGCCGAGATGAGGCGCGCGCACTCCGTGAACCAGTCCTGAATCTCCTTCGTCGACGTGAACATCGTGCGCAGCGAGTCGAAGGTGCGCGCCGTCAGGTAGCTGGACGCCGCCCACACCGCCTCCTTGGGGAACGCATCGAGATCCTTCAGTTGGCGCGCGATCTGCAGGCGCGCGCCGAAGCGTGTCACCCCATAGACGGTCGTCATCACCGTTTGCTTGATCACCTTGCGCTTGACGAAACCGTCGAGCACGCGGGCAATCTCGACGCCGGCGGCGGCGTCCTTAGCGCGGCGCTCCTCGACGAGCGCCACCACGGCGCTGTACACGTCCTGCGGTCGGCGCGCCGGCATGAGGTTGACGCTGAACGCGCCGGCTCCGTCGCGACCGAGCGCCGCGTAGTGCTGCAGCCCGTTGCAGCTGCCGTCCTGGTGCACCGGAAAGCGGGTGCGGTACGCCGCCGGCCCGTCGGGCGCGCGCACTGCCGCCGCGATCTCCATGCAGCACGCGAGCGTCTGCCACGGCTCCTCGCTCTCCGTCCACCAGCGGCGGCCGGTGAGCGGCGCGTCCGCCGAGTCGAGCACCTCCGGCAGAATGCTCTCAGCGAACGCGAGGCGCTCGTCGATCGGATCGCGCTTCTTGAGGCCGGTGAGATTGACCAGGTGCAGCTTCAGCCAGTTGAGGCCGTCGGCGCCGAGCGGCCGCGACTCGGCGAACACGAGCATCGAGCGCGCCAGATCGGAGCCGAGGTGGTTGAGGTGCGGCGGAATGGGGTACACCCGACCGCGGAAATCCATGTTGTGTGGCAGCCAAAAGACATCATCACGGAACTATATTGGGTATCGTCAAAGCGCATTCAAATTCAAGTCCAATTCGAAATTACTTGCCAACTTACATGATTAGCGAGGCATATACGGTAGAGGCAATCGCAACGCAGCGAATGCATCTCGCCCTTCCGCCGACGATACTGCATACGCTGCCGGAACGCGGCGTGCTTCTCCGCCTTGCTGGCGCCGGACGGTGCACCTGCCGGCGCTGGCAGCGATTCGGGCAGCTCAGGAATGTTCAGCTTGGCCGATCCACCGGCGCGGAACACCTGCACGACCAGGTCTAGGATGCGCTCGTTGACGCGCCACGGCACCGCGGCGAGCTGATTCAGCGAGTCGAACGTCGGATACAGCGTCGCCGGGTCGGCGTGCTTCATTCGCGCCTTCTGCGTTTGCGCCTGGCTGGGCAGGCGCACCACATCGCACGGCGCCACCAGGTAGCCGCCGTTGGCGACCGACGTCCACGGCACCGGCGGGCAGTACATCGGCAGCTCGTACACGGGGAACGCGAGCTGCTCCGGCTGCGAGGCGCGGTACAGCTTCGCCAGCACCGGATGCGGTTTCACCTCCTCCTTCGTCGCGCGACCCACCGTACGGAAGATCGAGTAGAACGCCGGCAGGTAGTTCTTGTGTTTGCTGCTCGGCCGCAGTGCGTTCACCTCGATCTTGAGGTCGTGCGTGATGATGTTGTAGAGGAAACGGCCGATGGTGATCAGCGCGGCGGGCGTCCACTCCTGGTGGTCCATGGCGATCGTCGCACCGTCGCTCACGCACGCGTGCTCGGCCCACTGCCACTGCTGGCGCGCGTTCACATTCAACCTCGCCGTCGGCGGCAATTCGTCCGCAGGCGCCGCATGCTCGCTGGCGTAGTCGGCGAGGTAGCGCGCGTGCACGCGCTCCATCTTCGTCAGCACGCCCGTCTTCTGCTTCTGCAGCAGGCGAAAGCGCGCGTACACCCTGGAGCCGAGATCGCGGTAGAGCTGCGTCGTTGTGGGGCTGTACGTCTCCGAGCCCTGCGCCATGCGCACCGCCTCATCGATGATGATCGCAACGATGTCGCGCGCGGGAATGCTGCGCAGGTAGAGGTCGTGGTTGAGCGTGGAGCGCTGCGCCGTTTGCGCCATGAGGTCGCGCTGGAACGCCTCGGCGGCGGCCACCTCCCACAGCCGCATGTGCTCCTGCCACACGGCGCGATAGTGCAGCACCTCCGGCGAGGGGCTCGCCTCCGCTTCGATATTGCGCACCTGCACCATCACGCGCTTCTCGGCGTCCAACTGCCGCCGCATACCGTCCAGCAGTTGGTTGCGCACGGGACAGTCCACCTCCACCGTCGGCTTGGCGCCCCACGTCAACTGGTCATCGTGGTTGAGCGGATTCAGCAGCTCGTTGCGGTACTGCACCTGCGGCGCACGCCACTGCGGCTGGTAACGAAATTCATGCGCACGCATCGCAAGCAGGACTTTCTCGCGCGAATCGTGCAGATACACGGCGTCGTTCATAATGTCGTCGAAGGTGATTCCTCGGGCCGCTGCGTCCTTTGCGTGGAAGCGCACAAAGCGCGTGTGGCTGTCGTCGAAGTTCACGCGGCCCAGACACTCGAAGATCGCCGCGAAGCTCTGCGCGTTGAGCTCCACGTGGCGCTCCTTCGCCGCCTGCAGCACCTCTTGCAGCCGACGAAAATCCCCAACACGCCCGAAGCCCTTCAGCAGCGCATTGTACACGTTCACGTCAGTCACCGTCGGATAGCGATTGGCGCCCGTCTTCCCGTATCGATTGCGCAGCTTAAAGAACAAGAAGGCGTTGAGGCCGCGATTCGGCAACCCTTTCGCGGCGCACACCTCCACGTAGGCGGCGATCGTCCGCCCAATGACCACCTGCCGACCAGTAAAGTCGCGATCGCGCCGGCTGCCGCTAACGGCCATTGGCGGCGACGGCTCCACGCTGCTCTCCACGATCGTCGTCTCCTCCACCACCTCGGGCTGGAAGGGGGTGGCATGCGCGCGCTGTCCGAAAAGCAGCTCATCGCCGGCGCCGCTCTCCATCGCGGCGAGCAGCATCTCCTCGTCGGCGTCTTCGCTGATCTCCGCCGGGAGCGGTTGCGCTGGTGGTGGCGGTAGGAGCGTTGGTAGCAGCGGCGACGGTTGATGCTGGTGCTCCTGCTGCTGCTGGGGCACTTCGCTGGCGATGCCAATGTCGACGAGGTTGCTGTAGGCATGCTCGCGCGTAAAGCCATCCGCCTTGTGGATTTCGCCGAGCGTCAGATCGGTGGTGAGTGCGAAATGCTTCAGCTGCGCCGGGTGCAGCTTGCGGATGTGCGCCTTCACCTGCGCGGCGTGCGTCTCGTTGACCACCACCGTGTCGGTGTACTTCTTGCGCGCCTTCTTCGCCTTGCGCGCGGTAGACTTGCTCAGTGCGACGTGCGGGTTGGTGCTCGTGGACTGGTATCGCGCCGCGCGCTGGCACAGCGAGCACCGGCTGCTGCTGCTGCTGCTGCCGCTCGCCGACGACGCCACCGACGATGAGGCGATGGGCACGCGCGAACGGATTCTCAGCAACCTGTACATCGTCCGGCGAGTGAAGCACCAGCGTTAATGGGGCATTTTGGGTGATAAGCGAGCACGCCGGACACGCGTTTCACGTGGTGCACAACAATGCACAACAAACCGTGCCATGCGGTTGCATAAGTGACAGCTGATTGCGCATGAACGGTGGTGTGGTGGGGGAGTGAATCCAAGGAGCTGCGTGCGCGACGGCAGCGCAGCCATTTTCAAAACGTTTCAAAAGGTGCGCTCACCACGTGCAAGTGCGTCGGTTAGAACTTACCTCGCGGAAGTGCGCGCCTCCCGCATTCTGCTGCTGCTGCCTGCGAAGCTTGCGAACGTTGCGAACCAATTCGAAATGCACGTACATTCTGGTAAGAATCACTGACTGTACTGTCTGTTTGCCTGCGTCTCGCATGTGTCCAACTCGTGTCCATGCAAAACAAACGCAACGCACGAGGCACGCGAGCCAACTTGATCACCTTTTTGTGTTGGCGCGAAATGAGCCGTCAGCCGCCCAAGATCGTCATCCCGAGCGCGGAGCAGTTCGATGGGCGCGCGCTCGCCAGCTCGGCGTCGGTACTGCTGGGGGACTTCTTCTACGCGGCGTCACGCTGCGACAACGAAACCGTCTTCGAGTGTCTGCGGCTGGGCGTGTCGATCAACGCGTTCGACATGATCGGTCGCACCGTCTTCCACATCGCCGCCGCCACCGGCAACGTGGAGCTCGTCGACGCGCTCATCCACTGGCCCGGTCGCAATCTGAACGCGCAAACGGCCGACTTCCAGCTGACGGCGCTGCACGAGGCGGTGCTCGTCGAGCGCATCGAAATCGTCGAGTGCTTCCTCGTCGCCGGCGCCAAGGTCAACATACCCAACGGGTACTCTCCGTATTGCTTGCCTCAGCCCAGCCACAGCCACCCTACTCTGCTCTAGCAATGGCGAGACGGCGGTGCACATGGCGGTGAAGCTGGACGCGTTCGCCATCCTGCGGCTGCTCATCGCCTACAAGGCGAACCTCAACGTGGTGGACGCGTTCGCCAACACGCCGCTGTCGCGCGCCACCATCGACACGAAGAGCTACAACGTGTGCGTGCTGCTGCTGCGGCATGGCGCGCGCGTCAACAAGGTGCGCCCGAAGGCGACCTACATCCTGCACGAAGCGGTGCTCAGCTGCCTGCGCACGGAGGACGTCGCCTTCCTGCAGCTGCTGATCAAGTACGGCGCGTACGCGAACCACGTGGACGCGAGCGGCCGCAATGCGCTGCACTACGCGGCGATCGCCGGCTTGCCCGACGTGGTCGGCTACCTGTTGGATTGCGGCGTGCGCGTCAACGTGCGGGATCGAACGCACCGCACGCCGCTGGAGGTGGCGGTCCAACATGGTCATACGGAGGCGGCGCGATTGATTACCCAGCGCATGCAAGCGCCACCATCGCCGCTCGCTTCACTACCGCCGCCGTCGTATATCTTCACCACACGTGATGCTTGGCTCTAGCAACACCCAACTTGTGGTCATTGAAGGAGGCTCACTCGATTCGAAATCATTTGCGCTTAGTTTATTCTCTAATAACTCCTGGTTAGGTGTGTCTCCTCTTCGTGTAAGTATACATTAGCGACGTGTACTAGTGTCGAGTGGTAATTACATTAATATAGGAGAATAGAATAGTTAACATTCAATAATCAATAGATGTCTTTCTTTCTCGTTGATAACATTATTATACTGACTGATTGATAGAGTTTCTCATCCGTCGCTCTGGCATTTTCTTAGATAGCTAACTCCTCGTGTAGCGCATGTGATTAGGTCGCGGATGCGCGGATTAGAGCACACTTCATTAAATCCATTCGAAAATATACATAGATATACATATGGCTACATCGATAAATATTTATATATCTTACCTTTTAACATTATATCATATTCACATCTAGTAATGGTTTCAATTGATCAATATTATATCTCATAATATCGCGTTTCGGTGGAGGGTGGGAAGGTAGAGGGTAGAAGGTGATTGAGGGGCGCAATTTAGAGCATATAATTCTGGTTGTTATTGTTGTTGTTGTTGGCAGCCAACAGCTCGCTGAGCGCGTAGTAGTTGTTTACGCGCGCCGCCGGCGGACCGTTAAGATAGCGCAATTCGCGCGTCGGATCACCGCGCTTCTTCGCCACCATGAAGCGCTTGTTGCGGGCGCCCCACGATGGCTGCTTCCGCTTCTCGTAGTAGTACTGCGGCTGCTGCTGGCCCTGCTGAGACGACGGTGCCGATGCATCGTAGTAGTAGTTGGGATTAGGGGGCGCCATCAGATGCTCATCGGAGGCATGCGGATACACGGGCCCCTCGAACCAATCTTCATCGCCGCCGCCACCACCGCCCCCATCAGTATCGTCAGTGTCTTGAATCGCCGATGGCCACTGCCGCAGCTGCCCGCCGCCCACGCGCTCGTTCTCCCAGAGCGTGAGAATCGCCAATATCTCTTCCGGCGAAAGTTCCGTATCGCGCTTCAGACGCTTCGACAATCTGCCAAAGCGGCAATCGGGTAATGCAATCAGATGAGATACGATTGATGCGATTCAATTAGCGTTAATGTAATTGTGTTGTAGAAGCGAGAGTGGCCCCACTTACCGTCGAGCTTTTTGCGCGCGCACCACTCGCTTGGCGCTGGCAGCGTTGCGACGCTTCCGTTTGCGATCGCCGGCGTTATAGTAACCACCGCCGCCGCCGCCCCCGGGATGGTAGGTGGGCTCGCCGTACATCTCCGACTTGAGGATGGCGTTTTCGAGCGCTTCGTCGAGCTGGTCGCGATTGAGCGCGTAGCGATAGCCTTTCTCGTAGTCGCCGACCGTCTTCTCGGCGGCGGTGTCGTCGTTGTAGAGCGACGGCGGCAGAGCTTCGGCAGCCGCCGCCGCCGCTGCCTGCTCGCGGTATCGCTGCTGGTCCCATTCGGTGAGCAGCGGTAGTTGGTTGGTTTTTAAACCACCGCCTTGAAAAAAACACACACTCTATTCCATGCATTCCAGTTGGAAGCGTTAGTGTTACCTCCGCGTTTGATGGCCGTCGGAAAGAAGTACTCCTTCTGGCTGTCCAACGACGGCTTCTCACCGCCGGTGGATGATAGACTCTGGGCGCGTTTCACTGCATAATTCATCGCGCATAATCAGTTCGCAATTCGCATAAGTAATTCGTATGAAAATGCGTAATTATGTGTTGCGCAGTTGTGAATGGGGGAGGGTGCGAGCAACAGGTAACGCAACACACGGACGGCCGCGATTCTAGTCCGTCGCGCGTTATCGATTTTCTGCCCCGGCGGCGGCGGCGGTGGCAGGCAACAGTTCGCCCACGTAAATAAAATCAATTTCACCTTTCTCGCGACCACCCCCCATTTGCAATGGTAGAATAATGCTAATTGCCGCGCAATTTATGTATATTTGCAAAGTCACTTACCTTTCTTGTTGGTCACATCGTTGGTGATGAGATCCTCGAGCACCGACGTGGGCAGCGCGAGGCTGGCGGCGACGGCCAGCGAGAGGACGAGCGCCAATGTGCGCCCCACATGCTGCTGGATGCTGGTGGCGTGAGGTCGCCGCGAAGATGATGCCATGCTTCTGGCTGGATGATAGCGGAGAGGAAGAGATTGTGCTGCACGCGCAACGATGTCTCCCGGTTGACTACCGCCCTCGAACCAACACACGGTGGTGGCTGGTGGTGACCGTCTCCGTCTCCCCACCCGCCCTTTGCCGAACCGCGTCGGCGCGTGGATCCTCGCCCCCCAAAAAAGAGCACGAGAGAAACGGGTATTAGGACCAACAGGGTTTTAAAAAGCAGATCTTAGACAATAGGTAGCATGAATTTATTTGGCATAAATATTTTCGAATCGATTTTGAGCAAACAATATTGATTGCTTCATCCGCACAAACAAACAACGCGCGCATGCTTGGGTGCGGCGCATTTTATGGTAATTGCTTGCGTCCTCGTGAATATTCAATGCCGCATTAGTCAATTAATGAATTGCGCATGATAGAAGAATCTCTTCTACATATGTACAGGGGACATGTATGTAGGTACTTGGGTGTATAACTTGGTAGAATCGGTGTATAGGTTTTCATCGTAATTGCAACTTAATAGTTTTTGTTTTTTAGAGAGAATTTTACCTCCCCACATTGTAGAGATGTAGGTAATAACCCCGGGAAGGACTTCGATAGGTATATGGCGAACGAATTGGGGGGATGAAATCACAGCCTTACTCATAATTTTGTTTGTAGAAAGCGCTCATGAAAATACGACTTAAGGCGGCGTACCTTCATGATTCTTGCGCTTCGTGGACCTGCTTTGCTCATGACGATCGCGACGACTACGACGGTGCCGGCTGCGATGATCATGACCATAACGCTCTCCACTATGCTCCTTCCGTTGCTGGCGACGATCACGTCGGTGGCGCTCGTCATCCTTCTCCTCCATGCGCCTCCAGCGCACAACATGCTGCTCCTCCTTGTCCTTGGCCCGGACCTTGACGTAGCTGCGGCGACTCATCTTCTTCCTGTGCGCGCGCAGCTTCTTCTCGTGCGTTCGCGACTTCTCCTCCTCCTCCTCGTCAGCGCCATCCCGTGCCACCGGCGCATCGGACGCCTCCAACCTGGGCGTGCGCTTCTTCGCGGCGCCGCTGCCGTCGCGCTTCACCACGCCGCGTCCTTTGCCCAGCCAGCGGATCTTCGACACCGACTGGCTGAAGTCGACGTGCACGCGGCGCTCGTCAATCAACACGTTGTCCATCTTGAGGTACGCCGCCTCGCACGCCTCCTTCGTCTCGAACTCGATGAACGCGTACTGCAGCGAGTCGCCCGTCTTGCGGTCGCGTATCACCTCCGACCCCTTGATACGGCCGAAGCGCGCGAAGATGATCTCCAGGTCGTGCTCGCTCGTCACCGGATTCAGCTTGCAGACGAAGAGCACGTTCTCGGGCGGCGCCATGTCGGCGTCGGGCAGGTCGCCGACCATCTCGAGGATGGTGGCGCGCGCCGTTGCCTCACGCGCCGCCACCATCTCGCTGACCTCGTCCTCCGTCTTGCCGTGTGCGTCGTCGATGGACTCGTCGGCGCCAATGCGCCCACCAGCGAGCCGCTCCGCTGACGGCGAGGGCGAGCGCGAGGGGAAGGGCACGTCGGCGGGGTCGTCGGGAAACGGGTCGTGCAGCACCACCGTGTGCGTGACGCGGATGTCCTGGTAGGGCCGGTGGCTGCCATCGCAGATCGCGTTGTTGAGCGCGCGCAGCACGTCCTGGCCCTCGGTGAGCGCGCCGAAGACAAAGTGCTTGCTGTCTAGATAGTTGAGGTTGGCGGCGAGCGTGATGAAGAACTGCGAGCCGAAACGGCCCTCGTCGTAGCCGACGAACGACAGCAGCCCCATGCGGCTGTGCTTGATGCGCGGCCCGCGGTCGAAGAGGGAGTACTGCGGGTGCGGTCGGGAGGTGGTGACGAGCGCGTGATACGAGCATCCACCCTGGCCGCTGCCGGTCGGATCGCCGCTCATAGCGACAAAGTCGCGCTCGATAGTGTGAAAGAGATTGAAGTTGTAGTATTTCATCTTACATAGCTTGACGAAGTTGTAGACGGCGGCCGGACGCCGCTGGTAGAACAGGTCGAACGTCATGTCGCCGAGGGTTGTCTCCAGTGTCACCGCCATTGTGCAAAAGGTGCAAAAACAATGGAACAAAATCGCAGATAAAATTGATAAAAAGAAATATATATAACTACAGCCGACTGTTAGGCAGGTTATGATTGTCACCGTCAGTCACGTGGCGCCGTCAATTACGACGCGCGCGTGAACTAAACGCGATTCAAAGCCGACTGCGGCAAAGTTGTGCATTTGTTTGCCGGTCAACTGCTATGCGAATCGATGACAGCACGCCATTAACGCGTCGGCGTCTATCCGAAATTGCAATCGAACCAAGTCGCACGCGTACAACATTTCGGAGTCTTTTTGCTCTTAACTAACATTGCATTCAATGCGATTCAATCCAAATTTCTTATAGTTTATTATTCCCACTCCAATGCACTAACCCGCGTGCTTGCAACTCGCTGCATTTGATTTACCCCGTGCGATGGACGACATCGCGATGTGGGTCGACACGCTGACCGCGTGCGTCCAGCACACGGTCCTCTTCATGGGCTTCCTGGTGCTGGTCGCATTCTACGCTCGCCCCTTGCTTGGCGATCCCGACGATCTGGACGATCTGGACGACCAGCAAATTGTGGTATTCGGGCCGCACGCACGCCGCCAGCGACGGTGGAATGATGCATACGATATTCAGTATCAGTACCTGAGTACGTTCCCAGTATTAAAATTTTTCTCTTGCATATTCCCCATTGACGCGCCTCCGCAATTTTCTCAGTGACCTTGCGCATGCTTTTCGAGCGGCAGCTCGAAGAGTTCCTGTGCAAATACCCGGAATGCCGCGAGTACTACAACCAGCAGGCAGCCGCCAGCCCCGCAGCGCGCGAAGCCGGCATCGACGCGCTGCTGGAGCACCTGGGCATCAGCCGCGAAGAGGCGGAGGCGAGCGAGATGCTGCCGCCCATCGAACGTCAGCGCTTGAACGAGCGCGCCGAAGCGTGCCTCCATGATCTGCGCCAGCTGGTGCAGACGTTCATTGCAGTCGAGGAGCGCTTCGGCTCCTTCGACGTGGTGCTCACGCTCCGAGTGCACGAGATGAGCGCCGAGGCGGGTGCGCTGGTGCCCTACCAGCCGCCCAACCAGCCGCCCAACCAGCAGCAACAGGCCGGCGACGTGGATGCCGCGTCCGATGAGTCGGTCCTGCCATTGTGGAGCGCAGACGGCCAGTACCTAGTACACCGCAGGTACCTGCAAGGCCTCTTTAGCGATGCGGCGAGCGCGCGTAACTTCTTCAGACGTAACGAAAAGTAAATGAAATCATACACACTCACACACACAAAAAAAAACAAACAATTAAAGACAAATTCCACGCGTGAAATATTCGAGTCGCATGCATTTTATTGTGCTATATGCTACAGATAATTTTTGGACTGCATCTAATCGGGACGCGCTCGTGTGATTACTTCTTCTTATCGTACGCAAAGTATTCCATGTGCTTTTGCAGATGGTCGCAGTGCGCCGTGTCCGCGTGCACGGTGGTCACCGTGTTGCACACGAGCTTAATCTGGCAGTCCTTGTCGCAGCCGGCGTCCAGCGACGGCGTGCCGTGCTTCACCGAGTTGTGGAAGTAGGCGCGCCGCAGGCTGGCGTCGCGCGCCAACCGCTCCACGAAGCCGTGCATGCTCGCCGGCGTCGCGTCCGCCAGGTCGTACTCGGCGCGCAGCGAATACGCCTTCCTCCAGCGCGGACGCTGCTGCCAGTCGATATTCGCCGCCGTCAGATTCAGCGTAAACGCGTCGTAATCCATGATTTCCTATGCGCAACAAAGACCAACCAATCAAAATAACTACTAAACCTGCGTACGCTTTGGCATACAAAGTTGGTGCTATCGGCCGTGTAGATTTTATAGTTCGGATTCACATTGCTGTACGGCGTGAGGCTGCCGCCGTTGTGGCCGACGGCGATGGGCAGCCGATTATTGCCCTCCGCGTAGTACACCTGAAACTCGTCGAAATGCGTGTGTCCGTTGAAGATGCCGCCGATGATCGTATGGTAGCGTTGCAGAATGGCGCGCAGCTTGCGCGCCCACGTGCTGGCCATCTCCACGCCGCCGGGCACGTGGCTGAGAATGTGCACCACCTCGCCAGCCACCTCGGCCGCCTGCAGCTCATCGACGAGCCACTGCAGCTGCCCGTACGGGTCCTGATCGTCCAACACCAGCCAACTGCCGGACCACCACCAAGTAAAACTATGCATGCGTCAAGTACACAGTACTCACAAGTTGTAGTAGTAGCCAATATTACTGTTGATTGCAATCACCCGCAGTCCGGGCTGCGGCCGCACCGAATAATACCCGCCTTTGCGCACCGTCGCCAGCGCCTCGTCGGGCAGGAAGTCGGCCCAGAACGTCGCCGTCGCCGCCAGCAACCAATCGATGGAGAACTGCCCGTCGTTCATGTAGGGCGGCGGATAGAGGTTGCACGGATGCACCTCATGATTGCCGAGCGCCGGAAACACGTTGCGCGTGCCAAACGAGTCCTTGAACATCCGCCAGAAGTTGTACATGTCGCGCAGATTATCCGTCTTGGAGGTCGCCCACAGCTTATGGTAAATAATATCGCCGGTGAAGTAGATGTAATCAAATTTCTGCAACAGACAACTCAAGGTCAGTTCAGCAGGTGGTGAGAAGCAGGGCGTTCAATTCGAGGTGAGCATACGTCATTCCGTGCGATGTGATCGAAGGTATCCTGGATGAAGTAATCGGGCACATCGCAATCGCGATAATCGGCCCAGTAACCGGCGCGATCCTGCGCGTGCTCCGGGGGGCCGCTGCTCGACATGCAGCACAAGTGCTCCATGCAGCGTGCATTGCCGGCCGGCTTGTAGCTGGGATCGTAGTGCACATCGGTGACGTGCAGGATGCGCAGCGGCGCGCCGGTGGCATTGGCGGTGGAGGGTCGGCGCGCGGGTGCGCCACCGGGCGGCGGCGCCGGGATGCGGATCGCGTAGTCGGGCATCGCCACGTCGACGCACGCGTACGGTTGGAACATGATCGGGCAGATCGTGCGCGTATCATTGAGATTGTTAATCAGATAGAGCACCGTGTCCTGCGAAGTTGGACGAAGGTGAGAGAGGAAGGACACACGCATGCATGAGAGTGAATTGATTCTACGGCATAGGTGTTGATGAGGCCGTTGCACTCGTCGGCGGACATCAAGCGCGCCGATTGCAGCACGGAGCAGGCGCTCGACAGCAGGATGTCCATGTAGCGACGGTTGAACTTCAGGTACGAGCGCTTGTCGTTGATGATCTCCGTGATGAGCGTGCACGCCGAGCAGTGCAGGCCGTTGTCCAGCATCACCTTCAAATCTGTCCACACACAAAAGTCAAGTTAAGTTTGTGGTTGGGTGGTAAGAGCAGCCCGGTAGCGCTTGCCTAGTAGGCGGAAGTCCTCCTGTAGGATGTCGCCCACAAACGTCTTCAGCTCCAGCGCTGCCTTCTCATAGTAGTCCGACTTGAGCTGCAGCGGCGTTACGCACGCGACCAGCAGCAGCACCCCGCAGAGGGATGACAAGCGCACGTAGTGCATTTTGATTACAACTACGTTTCGCACAGGGATTTCAAACCGTTATATTGGTTTTGGAAAAAGTTATCGATGGCGCTGAAAAAGAAAAGAAAAAAACACGCACACCCACTGCGAGCGCATCGCAGGCACCAATTTCTTATCATTTTCGGCGTTTCTTGTGTCACGCATCGCTGCGCGTTTGTCATGTGTGGTCGTACAATATTTGCGCTTGGTAAGGTTTTCGGGTGCTATAAAATTTCGCTTTTGCGTCCGTTGCGCGGACACTCGGTAAATATTTGCTTTTTTTTCGGTGACTTGTTTTCTGGGTGAAATACTTTTCGGTAGCGCTTATCTAGCGTCTATCAAGCAAATTAAAAACGTCGGCCGGAAGGTTGATTGGTTGGTTGGTGGATTCGTTAACGACTTGCAATTTTGTTTAGGACCGATAACAAATTAAGTATAACATGCGTTTCTTTTTTTTGGTGCCGCCAAATAGATCGAAGTTTTGGCGCTGACGTCAGACGGCGCGGCGTTTATTTCGGGATGCGAATCAAAAATAGCTTCATGCCATTCCATTCATCAGTGCGCATCCGGTACCCAAGCCATTTCATTGTCTTATTGTTTGCCTTGCTGCGCGCGCGCGCTCGCGCAAGTTCATTCCCAGACATTGTGTTCTTTAGCACTCGCGGAGTGTGCGTCCTTCGCTCGACTGCATATCCGTGTCTGGCCGTTAAGCGGCCGGCGTCGCCTTAAGGACGACGACGTCGTCGGCGAGTTGTTGCAAGCAGTTGCAAGTACCGTAGTGGGCGTTGCGTTGCGTTGCGTGCCAAGACCGGTCCGCTGCCGGTTGTCGGTGGCGTGTGCGTCTTCAGTTCGCGAATTCCTTGCGCGGTGTACGCGCGTTACTCACAATCTCAAGCTCTGTCTCGCGATCAAAACCGAATGAATCAGATTTGAATGGCGTGATTGTCGTTGGTAATTGTGCGCGTCGCGCCTGACATTGTCAAACGTGATGCGACCGTCATCGGCTGTTGCGGCGGGTCGCGGCTTCTTCGCGGCGCTCGCCGGCCACGCGTGCGATGTCGCCAAGAATTGCGCGTTTGGCGTCGTCCTGCTGGCGATGATCGCCCACTACGTGCTGCAGCATCTCGCCGTTGATAAGACCTACTCGAAGTTTGCTTTTGCTTAACAAACCTGATACACTTTATGTGAGTATAAGGTAATTTTTGTTTCATAAGGATTTATGAAGTTCTTTTTGGCAGGATCAACATTTGTGATAATCATCGGGGGTGAAGGGGGCGGGGAAAAAGAAGAATAATTGGATTTGAATGCTGCATCATCAATCCGTCAATGTTATAATAGTAAAACAATTTGACAATCGGAAACGTATTTGATTCCCTTGAATCGCGTGCGTATCGTTTACGTTTGAGGTCGACTTGAACGTATCGGGTGCATACCAATGAGCCAGGATAAGTTTTGGGCATGAAACTCAAACGCTCTGTGCATAACAAATTATAACATAAACAAATTCAAATTAAAGACTCCAAAAATCTGTAATAATATAATTAATCAGGTGGTCAGGTTGGTCAGGTGTAGAGTGCAAAAAAGAAGTCAAGTAAGTAGTCGTCGGACTGCACGCGAGACTCGCTTTAATTAAATCTCATTTCATTAAGATGAAGATTAATGCTCGCATTGCGTTGAATGACAACGGTCATGGGAATAACAACCAATAACAACAACAATTAGGTAAGCAACATTTGCTTAAGTCAAGCGCAGTGGCCGCGAGATGACTCTGCGTGTCGGTTGCGCGGGCGAAAAATGCACTGATCATCGTGCGCGGTGCGCAAGTGCGCCTGCCGGCGGCGCGCCGCAACGCGAACGCAAACGCAACGCGCAGCAATCAGGCAAAGCGTCGCGTTGTGTGTGCTCTGCTCTGCTGTTGGCCGCTGCTGTGGCTCCTCGCATCGGGTCGGCCATCATCCATTTACGTGTTGTGTCTGTGCGTGCGCGCGCGCGCGTTGTGTTGCAGCCGAGCCCCAGTCAAGGGGAGCAAGTGCGAATTCGCCGCCGCCGTGCAGCAACAGCGAGACACCACCATGTTCGTCGTCGTGTGCCGCCGCTGCCGCCGTCCGCGTTCGTGTTGTGCCGTCGAGGATACCGCCGTTGCCTGCTAGTGTCCCGTTGGTGTGTGTGCCGTAGCAGCAGCAGTAGAAGAAGGCCTCCAGGTGTTCTGTGTGCGTGCGTGCCTGTGTCAGTGTGGCGTGCAGCGTCGTGGGCATGGATGTCGTCCACAATCGAACGTAAGCATGCCCCCCAACGAAAGAGTAACCTCGCGCATATATTAGGGGGAGTCCTACCGCGGCCGGTACACGCTTATCATCGATTTTATTTCGCTGGACGGGTGCGACAGAGAAGCAGCCGCGACGACGACGACTACCACGATGACGGCGTCGTGGTAGTCGTCTCGTGGTGCGTGCCGACCATTTTTGTTTTGTTTCGCGATAGCATCGGCCACCCACCTACCCGACGCGACCATTTTGCAGTGCGCCGCCCACGCACCAGCAGCACCACCTCCTCGACGATGATGCTGTCCAGACAGTCAGTGTACCCCACACGTGGCGTGGCGGAATGAATCACGTCTTTGCCATTACGTGCGTGAATCATCCGATGCGCTGCGATAATTTTCTTCCTCGCACGTGTATGCATATTAATATTCCGTCGGCATAACTCGAGCAGCTCCTAGAGCATCCACGCCACCCGCCGAATTGGTTAAATCGTTGACGGGTTGACGTTTTCTTGTTGTTGTTGTTGCGAAACCGCCTTAAAACACTGCCTGTCTGTGTCTCGTCTTCATAATCGTCGCCGTCGCCGGCGCCGGCACGGAGATTTCATTGATCGCATGCTGTGTGGTGTCAACCAGCCGGCCGGCCGGTTCCTGACGTCACCCAAGTCTTTCGTACGCACGCACGCACGCACGCACGCCGGCCGGCCGGCAGGCATTTACACTCGCGATCCATCCCTCTGCCACCCCCCAAACACACACGGTGCGGAGAAGATGCATTAGGAGGCAATTTGGCGCGTGGCGGAAGTGTTTTTATGCACCACCTGCAAAAAACCGTGCGTCTGTGACTTGAAACACTCCATTAATTTCGTTTTGCTGATATATTGCGCGTGTGTGTTTGGCAGTGCAATCAAGGCAGGCGGGCAAAAATTAATTGCGAATGATATAGGTAGCTAGC
Organism: Myllaena sp. GC000078; assembly: GCA_030264135.1. Lineage (NCBI taxonomy): Eukaryota > Metazoa > Arthropoda > Insecta > Coleoptera > Staphylinidae > Myllaena > Myllaena sp. GC000078. Next base: position 32,057 of record JARJDR010001367.1, read on the forward strand.
GCATCATGTTGGCTGGCTGGTGGGAGGACGGGAACGGGGAGGTAAATTTTTAACGAACTAATTTTCAAGCTCCACCGACGCGACGGTAGCGTAGGCGGCCGACGGTATTGCGCATAAAATATGGCTCTATCCAATTACCTCCCTGCGCGTTTGCGAAATGAGTATTTATGTTATGAATTCTCTTGCGGCACCCTGCATTTCGCCCCATGATGATGGTCAACATATTATCCACTATGGATCCGGTTGACATTGGGAATATGGTTAACTTCCGGAATGTTTGTTGATTGCATGCAATTTGCATATGGCGCGACGAGAAGAAAACTTTTGAGCCGCGAGATGCGCCTGGCATAACACAACATGTCCGCGGCGCGCGAGCAATGGGGTGGCGGAAAACCACCACCACCATACAGTCAAGCGTTGGCGGCAGCGGTAGTGCATTGCCGCCGCCCCTCCCCCCCTTTTCCGCCCGCACATCCGAACGCAGGGAATGCCAGATCAATAAAGACGCCACACCCTCCGCGCGCGCTCCTCTCTCTTTGCCTCTCTAGCGCCGCATCGCCGCTGCCACCGCCACCGCCGCCGGCTGTCGTCCGACATGATGGTCGTCCGATGTGTTGGTGACGGCAGCGGCGGCGGCGGGGGCGGAGAGAAAGGGTATGAGGCTATCAAACCACGTTTTGTTCGAGTTTGATCCCTCCTCTCTCAAACTTACAACTCGGTTTTAAAGAATTGATTTCACACCGATGAATAAACAAAACCAATGCTCGGCGCTGGAATTATGGACGCGATTATATGTTGGATTCGTGTAATTAAAGCGATTGCGCACGTGTAATCCGATCGCACTTCTTCCAGCGAGTGAAATGCGTGGCTGCGATGGTGGCGGGGGCGGCGGCATCGATTCCGCTAAAGAGTGGATGCGGATTGCGGCAAAATGCATTTACGCGGCGGAGGATGCTTTTGATCTTGCGCTCGCGTTTGCATTCGCGCGTAATTCGATTGCGATGCGAAAAGTGCCAAAAGTGTTCTTCTTCTACTCGCGGATTCGATTTGATTCGTCCTCGCGTCTCGCGTTACCGAAAAACGGAAACGTTTGTAGTTTGTAGCATGTTTGTAGTGACAAACCGCATTACGTCCATCATGCGTTCGCTTGGGGCAATGTCCGGTTTTAGGATGACAACGGGGTGGCTGATGTGGTATCAATCACAAACAGGGTGCGCTTGTTTTCGGCGATTATGCGCGGCGAGCCCGAAAATTCATTACCGTCACTTAATGGATCGATAAATTCTATTAGTACGCCCGCCCGGCTGGATGGAGACGAGATGGATGGATGGATGGATGGATGCGTGTTTCGTTCTTAAGTCAATTTACGCGGCCGCCCCCCATCTTTCCGGCTAATTGATAATTGCTTCGTTCTTCCACCTTCCTCACCTCATGACAACTAATTGCTACCGGCGCTGCGGCGGCGGCGTTCTCTCTCGCTAATCCCAATATAAACATCGCCCCATTTAATTTTCGGAAAATATGCGCGCCGCCCTTCGCCCTACTCGGTGCGTGCGTGCGTGTTTCCATGTCGCCGCACGGATCTTGCGACCGATCAATAAGCGTGAAAGGTTGTGTTTTCACATTTCTCGGACTGTATTACTCGTCATTGATGGGAGGGCAGCGTTACGTGACATGCAAAGTTTCAATTTCATTTTCATGTCTGCGGTGGTGCTGCTGGCTGGCGTCGAGATGTTCTGATCTATTCGCGGAATGCCAGCCCGCCACCCACGTATCGTTATTCTTATGTCGCGCGTCGCACACGTGCTCGCAACGTTTCACGAGCGCGCGCGCGCACCGGCATTTCGCATCGATCCAAAAAATTGATCAAATGTTTATTACCACCTCCAGCACGTGCGTGCGTGCTGGTGGAGGGACCCAAAAATGATGCGCCATGTGGGGTGGTGTGAAGGACGGCGATCGATATTTTAATCATCCACCGGCGGCCACCGACGACTTACTAACGGCGCGGTGCGCGGGAGGGAGCGAAACCTCCGCATAGACAATTACACGCGTGCACAAACACGCACACTCGGTTGAGGGTTAATTTAACACTCCTCCCTTCCTCCCTGCCTCCCCCCGAAAACAGGCGGGCGGCCGTTATCCTTAAATAACTCGTGCTGCTTGCCCCTGCCCAACCCCTCGGTTGGGTTGGGAGAAGGGCTTGGAATTATCGCTAACGCGCTGTTTTTTTTTTCGTTGCAGGTGGAGACGATAAGAAGGACTTCTTGCGCGCGCAGCCAAACGAACGAATCCTGGCGGTGAGTTTTAACTCGTTTGCTTCTCCTCCACCCATCTATCAAAAAAAAACACGCCAACACTTTAAGAGTACGTTTCATGCATGGCTGCTATTTTAATGAATGACGGTTTAATAATGCACATCTTTTGCTAGATTTGCTCTCCTCCATGGTGACAATCGGTGAATAATTGAACAGCGTACTAATTAATTGGCGCGAGGGCTCATCTAATATAAATTGCATTCGTTTCGGGTTCTTGCTCCATTTATTTATCGTTGGATTGCGCCAAAGCCAGCCATTTCTTCTACTGCAACCTCCTCCTGCGTCCTTGTCCGCGTGCCAAAATCATAATGCGCCATTATATACAGGGTGTCCGGTGTAAGACGTTACAGCCGAAAGCTGGGGGTAGATTGGGCTAAACCGAGAAGAAAAGTCCTTTACCACTTTGAGATTTGCGCAATAGTTTAGGAGATATTA
>JARJDR010001370.1:0-13143 GCA_030264135.1 Myllaena sp. GC000078
AAATAATAATAAAATCCATCAAACAACAGTATTTGTGATTAAAATTGGAATTTTATGTTACGAGGTATACAAGGATTATTCAAAATCACATTGTCAAATATATTGATGTCAAATATTTGCTTAAATAGAAGTTATATTGAATTTATTGTTTCGCAAGCGTAGAATATGATATAATACGACATACAATGTGCCTGTAGGAAAAATTACAATCAGAGAGGACTAATGCAGATAATCCACACGTCTTAATTGCAGGCGATTGATTGATGCATGAATTGTGGTTGTCATCGTCGGCGTCGTTGCGGCAAGAATTTTCCCGATGTGAACCACCATGATTTGCAATATGTGCGGAATGGATGGATGATTAGTGATTGCGCGAATATGTGCGCCCGCAAACACATACGCCATCGCTTTTAATGCAATTTATGGCATACACATACAATGTATGTACTCCGGTTTATCTTACCATGCTTGCGACTGTCGCCAACCGAAATTCATTGCATCGCAAGCCGTCGCGCTTGATTGATGTGCACCCGACTAGTAATTATGTGATTAATTGTGATCCACTCGCATCATCGCTTATAATATTTGCTTGATTTCATTCATTTATTAAGGTTTATTTCGGCGTCGGCAAATCGTCCCATAAATCAAAAAGGATTTTAAGGATTTGACCAGCTCTCGCCTGGCAGGTTTACTAGTGGACTTAGTGGTGCAATTTATCGCTCAATTTTACAGCTTTTAATTAGTCCTTCTAGTTTTCTTTGTCAAGGCAGTAACAATATAAGTATCAATTTCCTTTAGCAATTTTAGTAATGAATGATTGGAAGCACGTCGCCCAAAGAATCTCATTTTACATGCCGCACACAGCAAAAACTAGAGCGAAAATGCGCCAAACGTCGAAGTCCCCGTCGGTGGGGCCGAAACGGACGAAGGATTTTGCGAAGCGAGACTAATATACGAGCGCTTCCCCCGGCTGACGTTTAAAGCTATTGGAAATGTACGTGAGCGCGCGCGCGCGAAGAACGTTTCATCTCTGCGCACGGCTGATAACACGCCATCCCACCCATGTTCAAGGCAGACGTTTTGCGACGTAACAAATGTCAGCGACGCGGGACCTAATCTTCCGACACTCGTGTCTACTGCTACCGCCCATTGACGCGAGGTTGATTTTTGCATAATTTTCAAATTGACATTGGAACATTTTGTAATTGCTATATTATACGTATGCTTTGTGACTATGCAATGTAATAAGTTTAACCGGCAATGTTTGCCCATAATTTGTCAAGTGTAATCGATTTGATTCATAAATATATAATTGCTGCAATTATTAGCAGTGCGGTAATTACAAGTAACCAGCTTGGTTGAGTTGAAAAGGCGTTGGCGTTGATAGATAGTGGATAGGAATCCGCATCTAAATCCGAATTTAGCATTCCAATTTCGCGTTTAGCATGAGCGGTGTGTCAGTCACACGCGCCTTAAGCAAAGCGCTCGTAAAGTTTGACATTGCACAGCAATGCGCGTTCGGCGCTCGAAGAGTTTGCATACCGGCATTGGCGAAATGGGCGCGAAAATGTTCATTCGCGGAGCGTCGCTTGTAATAATAGCATGAAATTTGGCTGGCGCTAATTTCCGCTTCTCCAAATGCCACATGGGTTCCATATTCATACGCTATCCAATTTTAATTATTAACTTTAACAAATACACCGTAAGTAGGAAGCTTAATGAAACCGATTTGTAAAGGAATTAAAAATCCTATTTATTTTTTATACGTTTAGGGAATTAATATGCGTGTCTTTGTCCTTGATCCTAGGAGAATGCCTGGTAAATATCAAGTTTCTTTCATTTAATTTTAATTTTGTTACAATCATACCCTGTTATTATTTATGCGAAAATATGCACTACTTGCATTACAACCTTTGCATTCGCAACATATAATTTTATAGAAGGAAAAATATGCTTTACAGTATTACAGTCTTTGCTACTGTCATTTTCTTCTAAATAATATAAAAATATATAACTGGAGATGCATTAATTTGCATTGTATTGTTTTTCCATTATTTGAAAGTCTGTACTTCTTTTACCGTCATTTCGTAAAAATGATCAGAAGGTATATTCAATTACATATTCAATGGTTTCTAGTTTCCTTTGACAAAATCACAAAAACTACACAAACTTTATAGTGCATACCTAAAGCTGGGTTTTGTGCATCATATCTAAAAATTTTGGTAATTGGCAATATGTATCATTGAATTCCAGATAGTATTTACGACTTATTTGTACACAGAAAAGATGCTGCAATGCTATTTCATATATATGTATATATAAATCCGATTCAATTCACTATCCAACTCACAATCAGTTTGCTGCGGCAACTCCTGACTATTATTCCGCCGCACGACGAACTACTGTTGACAACGTTATAGAAACAACTTATTTCATTCGGAAATATTAGTTTTCTTGTTATTCATTCCACGTCCGCTCTGTTTATTGGCACTCTTCTTCTCCTTCATTGCACCGTATCCTTATTGCAATTGGATATTTAGATGTTTTCCATATATACAGAAACTGCATTATCTATAATAGCGTTTTATATAAAAGATTTTCCAACCAAAGTCCATTTTATGCAGTTATAAGTGCAAGCGTTTTGTGCACTTGAGCATAAGTATTCGCAAATGCATCAATTTACTACAAATAGCGTGCATTATAATTTCGTTCAATTATACTCCTTGGGTTGATTGATTATGCCGCATGCAATGTTTTTATGTCATGCGTTCGTATTAAAAAGACGCATCGCAAAAAATAATAACAATATCCGTGCTGCATTTTCAATAAGGCACTTAATTGCCAGCCGCCAGCTAATGAGTAATTAGCGGCGACGCAACAAGTCAACCGCACGTGCATCCGACGCATCTAATTGAATCGTAATTAGCATACTAGTTTTCGGTGGGCGATTATTGTATGCAACGCTCTCGATCGGTCTATCGGCAATTAACATATTTCACATGTGCGTTTGCAACCACGCTCTTATCACTAATAACGAGACACTGTTCACTAATGGTCAACAACAACAATAGGTATGTAATATTTAATTCCGCTGCAGAAAAATCGTTTTGTTGGAGACGGTTGTTAATTGCACGCGGATAAATTATCAATAAATCTCGCCACGTGAGCCTGGGATAAATTTAATCCTCCGTTTCATTTGGTATTTTAATTCGCTGCGTTTATCGCCTGCATCATGTATTCGGTGTAAATAAATAAATATATAATACTGCATGAAATTATGTGGCGAATGTAAAATTATAATTAAAGTAAATGCGAAAACACCAACGTTTGTAAATACTAAAAACGTGAAACTGCATCGGATTTTTGAATATATTTTACAGATTTGATTCACGGAATAGTTGCCCTTGACACGCGAAACTTCGCGTAGAGATGAATCTTATATTTTACGACAGATCTGGCGGGCGAATATAATGTGCAGTGATTGTGCGCATCCAACTACATGTAACTAGCATTTTATGGCTTCGCCACTGACTACGAAATCGTAGCGGGTAATTCTTTGATATTTCATCTACGCTCTTTTGCCCTTCAAACGTTTTCCTTTAATTTCGACTCGATTGCTTTTAAATAAGTAACACATACCTACACGCAATAATACATGAATGCGCGCAATATTATTATCCAAAAATTGTTATTAAATGCGCACAAACGCAATAAAACGGCAATATTAATTAGCATATAATATAATGACCATGCACGAAGAGTACTGTTATTAACATGTCAACGCTGAAAGTAAATACGACGTTTTTGTGCTGTTGCCATCATTAACATAGCAGCAAAACGGAACCCAATTACTTGACACATTTTTATTTATCATTTTAGCACAATTCCACCGCTCGCGACTCGAGAAGAGGATTATTTATTGTTCAAACATGTGTACAGACCTTTAAAATGGTATGTATCTACTCGCACATTCTTAGCGCTGATAAAAAACGTTGCGCAATATATTGTTACGCAAGCAATATTATTCTTATTAAAATTTGTAATTTGAAAAAATCTACTCAGCGTGTACAAACGTTATAAGCTATTAAATGCAGGGCGTCAAAGGTGGTGATGAATAAATTGAAGGGTTTTGTATCATTATCCAAATGATAATTGCGATTCTCACCGAGCATCTTAATGACGCGGTTCTGCGCCTGCATTTTACGCGTTGCACGCGTTGCCTCGACGTTTGCCGTTTCACCGCTGCCGCCGCCTCCGGTTGACATGCGCTGCCGCTGCTGCTCGTCGCGCAGCATCTTCGACTTGTTCAGCTTCACCGCGATGAGAATGTACAGCACGGTAATGAGCGTCATCGGGCCGACAAAGATGATGAAGGTGGAGATCTCAAACGCGTGTGCGAGGAAGCCCTTCGCCACCACCGTGCACCAGCTGAGCTCGACGCCGGCGCGTTGCTCGGTCTTGACGCCAAACTGCACCGCCTGCGGGGCAGCTAGCAGCAGCGCACCAAGCCAGATCGCCACAATGTACACGGTAGCGCGCGACAAATTCGACATCTTGTGCGAGAGGAACGGATGGCAGATCGCCAGATAGCGTTCGACGGTGAACGCGGTGATCGTCAGCACGGTGGCGTTCGCCGACGTCTCCGCCGCGTAGCCCTGCAGCACGCAGAACGGCTCGCCGAAGACATACGTCTCCGGCGACCAGATGCGATACATCTCGGGCGGCAGGCCGGAGATGAGCAGCAGCAGATCGCTGACGGCGATGCTGAACAGGTAGTAGTTGGTCACCGTGTGCAGCGACTTATTGCGCGCGATCACCACGCACGTGGACACATTGCCGACGAGGCCGAGCACGAAGATGACGGCGTACACGACGGTGATGGGTATTACCCAGGCGATCGGGTAGAGGATGTAATCGTCCTCGGCGGATTTGGCGGCGGCCGCGGCGATGTCCGAAAGCCGCACGGATTCGTTTACTAGCATTTTATGTCTTTGCTTTTATTATCATAGCACTACAATTTTTTAGCTTGCCACACATTGTATTATTCACATGATATCAAGAAGGTAATGCGTTGGATGTTGTGGGGATGCTTGCGCATGTCGCACTGAGCGCGGCGTTATTAGCCGATTCGATGTCGGGGCGCAGATGGATGAAGGGATGCTGCGTTTAAATTGGTTTTATCGGGTGTCGATTGTGTGCGAGGAAAGTTTGGCGCCGCTGCTGGCGACAATTCGGAAGCGAAATGGATTTGCTGCGGCGGACGCTGTGCGTAATTAACTTTTTCGATGTTAGAATGAATTCGAATCACAATTATTTGTTTAATTTAAGTTTGCAGACGGTTTGACACCTTTGTATTTATTGTGCGCAGCCAATCGTATTCACGCTGTTTTTTCTCACTGGGCACTTCCATTTAAAGTTTATTCAATTAATTCGTTGCATGATTTAGTTGTCAACAATTTCCAATAATGCGCCTGTTGCGTTTTCTGTTCGCGCGAAACACGTTCAAGCGGCCGGACGAGCAGCGCACGTTGAAGCCGATTTTCACAACTGACGCGCGACGCTGGAAGGTGCTCGCCGCGTTGGTGGCTGCTGTGGGGGCGGCGGCGGCGGCGGAGACGGCGACGGCGGCTGCGTCGTCGCCGTCGGCTTCCGAATTTGATGCGTGCGCCACGGATTTCATCTCGCGAACACAACCGGATAATGATGAAGATGGGAACGCTGCGTTACACATTGTGTTGCACCTCGTGACGTATTGTTCGATCAGCGAAAGTTGAAATTCAATTGAGGACGACCCGTATATGTAACAGGTATAACAGGCTGTTACTAGGGGGTTGAGAATTGATGCAATCAGTCAAGTTGTTGCACGGATTGTGCTTTTAGTGATCGAAGTTCAATACGCTGCAAATCGGCTTTTGAAATTTGTAAATCTTCATTAAGCCATCAAAGAGTATGCCATGATGCTTGATGTGCAATAAAGCATCAAACGCTTGGTTTGAAAGTTTGAAAATTGCAAATAAATATATTGTCACTAAGGAGTTGATGGAATGCATTTCTCATGCATGCGCTTGCATCAGCGTTGGGTCAAAAATAAGCAATTCTAAATTCTAACTAAAACTGTTTTCCCAAACCCTTGTAATGAAGGATTTTTTCAATCGGCAATGGATTGGTGATGAATTTCGACATTAATTGAAACTAAGTAAACACGGCGTAAAAGTCAATAGAGCAAACTAATTTCACTGACAACTAAAAAATGTTTGCTATGTACTCGCAGGTTGGTGAATTTCTGACTATTTCTGGAAATTTTCATACACATTATAATTTCAGCTGCAATTTTTATGCACGCGTTTATCTTCTCATAATAATTAAACGCAATCGCTTACAAAAACGCATCGGAATGATGAAATTGAAATTTACATTTATATTGCTATCAATTTTGCTTAACTGAAATACAAAAATTCCACAAGCGCATGTGGTAAACGTTAACAATTTGCGTGAACGAAGCATGTATGCTACGTCATTGTGTATCAATCAACAAGCCAGTTATTATGTTGAATTAAAACGTATACATATAAACGCAAAACGATACTTGCAATAAAAGATGAGCATTCATTTATTATACGGAAAAACAATGTTTACTTTTCTTTTTTTATTTACATATATTTAATTCGCACAATTTGACATTGCACATTGTAGTACCTAAGTACGTCATAAAACAATTACCGTTAATGTGTATTAATGGTAGAAATTACGATTGTTTTTCTTTTGTGGCTCGTAAAAATGCAATTGCGCTGCATAATAGGTGACGATATAATCATAACAACAATAATAATGAGATCTTTACAATGCAATAATCAACTTTTAACAACTTATAATGCTGAGAAAATTTTTATATAATACATACTTCTAATATTTAATATCTAATAAAATTATACCTTTGAAAATGATACAAAAATTAAATTAATATGGTAATTACAAAAATTATTATAATACTAATAATTCATTAAATAAATAAATTGATATGGTTTAGGCACCATCAACCGCAATAACAATAAACCAAGCAGCAAGGCAATAATATTTTAATATGTATAAAAAACGAGCATACTAATTGTATAATGAAATCATTAACTCATTGTGGCATTTAACATTGTTTGAATTAAACGTAACTTATTACGCGGTGCTTTCGCGTCACTCTCAATATCATTCCGTATTGTTACACGCCACTAATGTGCGCTTTTCCATCATAGTGCACGACAAGGCAATTTCGCGATGGCATTAAAGTCGCGGCAACTTAATATTTGTTTAATTAATGTGAAAAGTTTATAGATCCATTCTCGCACCTTGAGCTACTGCTATCGCCAACACACATTTCTGGTAAGAAACGATTTAGATTATATACATTTTTCATATATTTTTATACTTTCTCTAGGGCAAAACTTGATATATATGTACTTACCTATGTTTGTTTAAGATTTATTAAAAACTCATGCCATACAAATTTTAAAGGTAATGTATAATAATATAATTTTAAGTTAAAGCAAAGTTTACTCAAATCACATTGGCTCTCGATTCAATAATACTATATCAAAGTCAATCGAATTCACTGTAAGTGAGTTTTTACAATATTGAATAATAGCACATGGAAAGGTTGTTCGTATGCGTTCTGAAAAACGTTATGAGAGTCCGGCAACGATGGTACGCAACGGTCAAATGAAGGAAATCGCAAAAAGGATATCGACGCGACAATACGCCTTGAACGGGTGCACGCGCACCAACATGAATGCTAAAAGGCGCCAGAATGTAATTCGTGCAAATCACTAGTGATATAAATAGCGCCGCCAAAAAAAGCACTCCCAATTCCATTCGCCCTTTCGCAATTAAGCACAAAAAAGCTTCAAATAAATCTGATTGTATTTTGATTAAAACCAATAAATGCGAAATAGAATTCAATAAACTTTCACACATGCAAAGTGGCGATTTATCATTCTTGTCGATTGTAGTACCTCTCATCCAGCTGCAACATTTCACTCGCATCCGGCAAGAAAGTATGGCAAAACGATTTGATGGGGGTGAGTTGGGGGTGTGCGATTTCAGTAACCTTTGCGAGCATCGCGCCGAATCCGGCAACGATGCGCGGCGGCGCCGGCGGGTGGTGGTGGTGCTGGCACGCATCTTCGTGCGCTTTCATTCCGCCGGCAACAGCGAACGTGGCGCGACGACACCCCTCCGATTACCGCACGCCGTTCCCGCTGCGTCGCGACGCTGCCGTCCGCCTCCGCGCGAACATATTATTATACTATTATTAACATGGCCGCAACCATTATTGTTTGATTGGCCATTCATTGTAATTCCGCTTTTACCGCGTCACCAGCATTTAATTAACCAATTAATATTTTGGAATTCTTTCTTTTTCTTCTTCGAGAAATAATGAGTGAAATTTAAATACCTGTTTTCGGAACCAGAAAGTTTCAAGAGTGGAATATTAAGGATGGAAACCGTAAGTTTGCCAGGTTTTTATTGATTACGATTGCTATAAATAAATGAGAAGTTTAAATTGAAAAACGTAATTACCCTCGCATTTTGTCGCGTTTGAAGAGTTTCGAAGATCGTTGAACTTTTTGAACGACGAAAATGCTAATTTGGGAAATGGCTGGTAAAATGTAAAGCGATTTTCGAAGTGCGCGCAAAAGTTATGACAGCTTTTCGCGGTGAAATAAAAGGCATCAATATCGTGGCAAAGTGAATTTGATTAGGATTTTAAATTAAAATCTGTTTACTTTCTATACAAATTTTAATGTAGTGTAAAGAATGTAACGTACAACAATATTATTATTGTGCAGAATTGTTTTATAAAATACCGGAAGCAATTTCTAACCGGAAGTAAAAAACTAGACGGTGTAGAGCGACAACGTATTATACTTTGACAAATAGGATACGAAGAGCAGAATTTCGTGGACCCTTCAGAGGACAACGAAACTTGTTATTTAACTTTATCAACTTCATCCGATGAAGATAATTCCACTGAGAGTTATGTTCAATAAAATATTAGATAACCGCGCATCACAAAACAAAGGCAAGACACCGGTGAAAGGAAGAGCGGCAAAAAATGGGTGGAGCAAAGTTTTGGGCGAAATAGAAATCACACACGTAAGAAAATAATTGACCCGAAATGATACCTTTGAGATATCATTGATCAAGTTTGAGATTTTTAGTTGTTATGGATAAGTAAAGTTATCGCTAATTAATTTGTTTTCGATATCGTTAACAATGATGAAGGATTTGCGATTTAATTAAATCACGCTACATTATTAAATGATTGTTGGCTCCTTCAAGAGGCATTTCCGTAAATTAACAAGTTTCACTCGAAAGGTGGGATTTAATTAGAATTTAATGAAATAAATATATTTTGTTTACAACGGATAAGTGGGTACTTTCATTCAATTGTTTCGAACTTCTGTGATTTATACAATTTCGATTAAAGTTGAATTTAATTATAAAATTGATAACTCTTTGCATATTTGAAAATAGTTTTTGGCAATTCATTAGGTTGGATATATGGATTAATTTCACTAAAGCTATCATTACAATTTAATCCAAGCGAGTTGCAAATAAAATAAAAGGGAAAACTTTAATTAAGCATTAATTTTGAATTTGAAAACGCATTCAGGTGACATTAATGGGCGAGTAATTAATTTATTTTTGTGTACATTTTAATACGCCAGATAGAATATTATTTCATGCCTTTTGGAATATACACAGATAATTATCATATTAACGTTAGCATTGATTTGCACAATATGTAGAGGAGATCGAGACATTTTAACAAAATTAAATTCTTTCAAAGTTTGAGAATATTTTTGGAAGGAAAAATTTTCGTGCGTTTTTGATTTTGGTTTTCGGAGTCATATTACTTCTTATATTGCGCAGCACAAACAAAATATATTTGATATGAGCTTTTATGATGGATACCATTTTTCTGCGGCGCTCATGCATTGTTGTCGCTGGCGTCAACATACGCCGCCAACAAGCAGAATGTGGGAGACGCTAGCGGTGATTCAATAAGGATGCTGAACTGCTCGCTACAAAAAGGAAACAAAACACATTCAGTGCGCGCAAAAAATACAATTGCCAAAAACGTGCGCTGCTTTCGAACGCTGCCATGCTGTGCGGCAAGCGGCAATAAACAAGCGGCAAGGCGATATGCACGACGGGTAATAATAAATTTTCGTATTGAAATTTTTTCGATCAGCTACAATTTGCGGCAATATATATGTACTGTGTGTATTGCGTATAGAATTACTTGCCATAAGAATGGATTATGTTTTGGCTAAAGAAGTTCAAGAAAATTTTCTTTTTATTTGCAGCGAATTGCTCTTATTTTTGCCTGTCACATCACCTTGCGCAACACATGAAAACAGAAATAAAGTGGACAAATGTGGGAGCTATATTCACATCGAAATGTACGCATAATAAAATTGATCATGCAATAAACTTTGATGTCAGTTGCAAAGAAGTATATATGACAAACGGCGCCCACATCTGAGATGAAAATATCTATACCAACTTTGAAACGCAACAAAGACAAAATGAATTGCACTACTTTCAAAGCAATCGAATTCTTGTTGGAAAAGTAAACAAAATAATTGTGAGGGAAGTTTTTCCCATGTTATGTGAAAGTTTTTCTTTGTTCAAAATATTAAACGAAATAATTTACCACAAGTTTTTTTGTTTAAACAACCTTCCACTTACGTATCTATTTGAGGTACTTTACTGGCGTTACTAAGTCTTCATTTACTTTTGTTAGAATTAATTTGTTGTTATCTGTTGATTTACTTAATTTGGAATTAATTTTCAACAAATTTAATTAAAAGTTTGTAAATATTTTATATCCTACATTTTATTTTAAATTTACTACTATGTAATAAAAATATTTCTCAAAAATCCTTTAGATTTTCATATCATATACAAGATATTGACACTGAACTGCGTTCTATGTTATATTTTGCCACGCATCGGCGGATTTTCCGCGAAATCATTCAATCGAAACTTTGATGCCTGTCCTCTAACCGGAAATATATCAAACAAGTTTGTTACACAGTGCATATGTATAAAAACTTTACCTGGAAAATCATGGCATTCGCTATCCACATAGGGAGTAAGCTACAATTTTAATCTTTATTATTCGCGAGAATAACTTAAATATTCAAACATTTACGGTGTGGCTAGCATATTTACTATATTACAAACAAAAACTAATTAGTTACCGTGCCTCAAACATTATCATCTGCTAGTGAGAGAATAGCAAATCACTCGACGCAAAGAGACAGGCAGCGGAAAAATGTCACGTCATTAATAACTTCCGGTTACACAAGCTGCGCGGCCGGATGCAACATTTCTTCTCATTATTCAATTTCACGGCAGTGCGCGTGCGAATCTGACACGCGCACACCCCAAACATCATTAAGCTGCGCGTCAACAAATTTGAATTAAAATTTAATTAATGCGCGCGCTTGTGTCGTATCATTGCAATGTCGCCATTCGTACGCCACACGCGCACAAGAGCGTGTGCCGTCAGATACAAATTAAAAGCAAATATTTTATCTGTTCGCCATCACGAGACGGTCAACGAATAAGAGCGTTAATCATACGATTTGTTTTGAGGTGTAATTTATCGGGTTACACCAATTTATAAATACATATTCACAAGAGATGAATAATAATTACACTATGCAGGCAGTATTATTTTATATATGTATAAGGCGTAATTAATAACGGCCTAGTTTCGGTGGTATGTAAGGAATGGCAATTTATGTTAATTATTCACTGTTCAGAGAAAGCGAGAGTGCGGGAGCACGAGGGTGCGTTAGATTGTAGAAAAATTAGTGCGATATTAAATTCCGGAAACGGAATTCAATGCGCTTCGACTCAAAGAGGAAGAAAGGGCCGGGAAATGGCCGGGAAGTAAGTAATTACATATTCTTGGAATTTACACACTTATTGAAAAGTAAACACTGATGTTAATAAATTTTTATTTAATAAGGGACTAAATTTGACACATTTGCATTGAATGCATTATGTTGATTTTGTTGACTTCACCCCCGAATTGAGGCACATGAATAAAATCAAACTAAATTCAATATATGTCACACGTGTCGTTCAATTCATCATTTTCCAAAATTTACATAAATTGAATAAATTCAATTACTATCGAATGATTCGAATATTAAATTATTATAAATTCGATTTTCAATCATAGTTTTAACCAGCTCGAAGTAACGTAGACTTTTAAAAGCGAGGTATAGAATCTAAAACTTTTTCAATCTAAAATTCGAGTACGTACGAGTATCTCGAGATGAAAGAATTTTCATGCCAGTACGTCAAAAACTAACATCTTCAACGTGAAACTATTATAAATTAAATTTTTTCTAGTTTTAATTATATATACAAATATATCAGCAAATAAAATTAATCAAACCATTGCAATTTCCCTTTTCACTTACACAAATAGTAAAAAAAGAATGAAAAAGACACCGTTATCATGTTTTTATTACTTCGATAAGCATTACAAAAAGGTTGGTTTTCTTCTCAACGCTTGGCGTACTCCCACTGAGAGTGGGAATTGCCATCATTAAACCCACAAATAAATGGTTAGACTGCGGACGGCGTGGACATTATCGCGGACGATTAGGACATTTACACAAGGACTGCCTGTACGTGACACAATGTGTCTTCACTGCCGTCGGCGCCGGCGAGGCAAGATAAAAGTCGAAAATTTGTCGAAGGCAATGCCTGCCGCAGTCGGGGACCGTTAAGGTAAACAGGCAAATGAGAAACAAAAGGTAAGCGAAATCTGTGTAAGGTGTCATTTGTGGCAAAGAAATTAAGTTAAACTGCGCCGTGACGTCTCCAAAATTTAAACCACGGAAGAAAAGGGACCGTGCAAATGGAGAGTGATTGGAGACTTTGCGCTGCAAAACGACGAAAAACTGGAATAGAATGAAACGTATAAAAGCGCCTGTTATTCACTCCGGGCGTCAATTATGGCGGCCGTATTATATCCGTGCGGCTATTATCCGAACGCCTAATCAAGTAGAAAGGGTCTTTTCGCATTTTAGAATTTATTGAGATTGAATGGTAATTTTCAGG
>JARJDR010001374.1:0-15835 GCA_030264135.1 Myllaena sp. GC000078
AGCCAGCTGGCGGTATACCTAGTGTACGGTGGTTCCAGGAAGATCCGCACGGATCGATTAGTACCCACCACGTGCGATAAATCTATATAGATCGCAATCTTTGCACTTGGATGCGCAGCCACTCTAAAAGGAGCGCGCACCTACTTTAAAAGTTTAAAAGTTTAGGACTTATAGAAAACGCAACAACTGCAGCCAGCAGCCGACGTAAATTCTTCCTTCTCTTCTTCATCCGCTTGCTAGCAACTTCTTCATCGTCTCTTGGGCAGACCCAACACACACGCCGCACTCTCACAAAAGTCGTTCGTTCGAAGAACAACAACACAACAACAATGAGGTAACCCCGCGGTCCTATTGCGCGCATCATCTCTTCGTCGTGGTCATCGTTACCATGGTGGTAGAGCTGGTGATGGTGGTGGAGGAGGTTTGGTTTGGTAGGTATCACGACGTGCGACGTGAATTATAGCGGACGCATACGAAAGGTCATAAATCGTATGTGCGCGCGCGCGCGAGCGCGCTGTGGCGCAGTGAAACGTGTATATAAACACATCCCCGGTCACCAACGCGACGACCATCGTCTTCTTGAGCTCGCGTCTTCGTTATGCTTGTCCAAAGGGGGCATGGCGAAGGAGGCTGGGAGAGAATGATCGCGCGATGAGATTTGTATCTTCGTTTGAATTCGAAACCACCGCTTTATAAATACAACCGAGGCAACCAACGAACAACACCATGGACCAGATACCAGATTATAAACAAAATGCATAGTATGCCTTCGACTTCTTAGTGTGTGTGTGTGTGAATGCATGTATGGAATTGAATCAAAATCGTTTGTTTGTGTTGCTTGCCTGTTTGGAATCCCGCAGGAGTATTATGGAATCAATGGATGGGAGGCAGAAGATGATTGAGTTGGAATCGAAGCACCCAAGCAACCTTACGCCCACGCACGCGCGCGCGCGCCTATCATATACACCATGTTACATCGGTTGAGAATAAAACGTTATACTTTAAGCTATTCCATAACAAAATGAATAGATTGTATGCATTGCACAGATGCGCTTGTTTAGACATCTAAATCTGTATGCATGCAGTTTGTGGAGCTTCGACGTCATGTTAAGTCACATCAACTTTTTGTTGATGCATTCAAATGCATTAAAAAGTTAAATATTATTACATTTTATTGCTTAAGATTGCGGATTGATAAAGCATTTAATCAATGATATTGAAAGTTTGTGGAGAATTCAATTTTGAGACATGGCGTTGATTTTAATCGACGCCCCGTTCTTTATCGACGCAATTAGGTAACGACTTTATTACCCACTTTATTATTATGACGAAAACGAGTTTTGGAATGTCAGTTTTCGGCGCGCTCGACCGAGCTCGAGCGTGATGCTGGCTGGCGGAAGAACGAACCGACAGTAATCCCAAAACGGTATTAATGAACCACTTTACGTCTAACTATATAATGCGTCTATTTCACAATTTCTTAATAACAAAGTGTCAAGTATATCATTCGACTTATAATGTATTTTATCTCTTTCTTTTTTTTCATTTGCACTAATATGCAGCCTAACAACAACCACGTAAATAAACACAAAATATTATTTTCTGCTCCATAATTAACGTTTTGATAATGATTACAAGAAAAGAAATCAGTGAGACGAACGAACGTGAGAAACGGTAGCCTCACTCGGCGTGATAGTCATCATCATCATCAACAATAACAACGACAGCGACAAGCGTAACATTGGGTAAGAGTAAAAGACCACACCGATCGACCGACCCGTCATCAACACATATGACAATTAAGCAAACGACATGTTTCTAATATTTCCTCCTATGCTCACAATTATTCTCAATCGTTTAGCATTTAAAATGTCCATTCGCGGCGTATTTGAGAGCACGCTATGCCTTGTTTCCGTCTTATTAAAAAAAAAGGAGTGCGTTGCTAAAATCCAAATTGAAAATATTAATGTACAACAAATCGCAAATGAGCACTACGAACAACATGAAAACGTCATTAAATTCCATTAAGCGAACGTAAATCATACCATACCATTTTAATGCATTTACGATTCGTTATTAAATTGTGTGAAAAATTGAATTTAACGACAATCCATAAAAATAATCAATTACGCGACCGTTTCGTATAAAATATAAATCACTCACATTCACGCCCGATAAAGACACACAGAGAGCAAAACGTCGGCGCTCAGAAATTAATTACTTGCAGTGCGCACTGAATGTAATCAATAATACTCGTACTTAATTTTAATTATGATAAACGTTATTTTTACCCATTCCAATCTGCGTTTCAATGCAATGAGAGATTATCTATCAATCTCACAACATTAGTTCCATTTCGCAAGAAATGAAAGGGAATAAAGTTCATGGTTCGATTAAATAGTTGATGATTGTTTGGACCGCTTCCAATACGTAAAAACAACTAGTGCGCAAAAGGCAATCGAGTTACTTAACTGAATGCTATCGAATTCGAATGATAAAGCGAAACAACAACGATCAAAAACAAAAGTTTAAAAAAACGTGAAAGATCAAAGAAATGAAGTCACAGAAGTCAATAAAGTCATACAGTTCTCATCTCAATAAATCCCAAGCGGAATGGCTGGGATGCGCATGCCAATGAACGTATAATTAAGTTTAATTTAACTTAATTAAGCGACGCAACATGATTCCTCTCGGTTTGCAAACGGCGCAGGCGATCGGAATGTCAATTGATGTGTAATTATAGAAATTATTGATATATAGAGTGGCGGCAATTAATAAACGATGAGAAATGCCTTATTGCGTGGTGTACGTACTCGTATTAACATTATTGCGACTCACCGCACGTCAATTGCAACGTGAAAAAAAGGAATGGCGTCTTACCTGGAACAAGAAGAAACAAAATAATTAGTTAAGAATAAAACAACGGATAACTATAGTATTCGCTTAGACGCCAGTCTCATATTACTCAACGCATATCAAGTATCACTTCGTCATGAAGTTTCTTTAATTATCTCCTCGCAAATGCATCGTCAAAAAAATACGTTTAATTATCACCGAGGTTAACTACACGGAATTAGGAATTAATCAAAGCAAAATGACGAACATTTTAATCAACTCCTAGAAAATACTCTTTATCTCTGCAAATTGCATAGTGCAGGATAATGTAAGTAAAGCAAGGTTGGGATAGATATTAAATTACAGCGTAATAAGCAGGAAAATGCCACCTACTCATCCTGACGTGCAGTAATTTATGCGATTCAAAGACGCGTCGAAGATGATGAACGTGGGCCGCACTAAACATCAGCTTGCATCGCGATAATTAATTAAGTGTTGCTTATGCGCTAATTCTATATGACGCTCAGTAATCATATCTTGGAGAAAACGTAAGTAAGCGTAATAATTAGATGCTATTGTGTTATGCATTGCTTTTCAACCGTTAAATCGAAAAAAAAAAAGATTTGCTGAACCTATATGGAAATTATAAAACTAACGAGAAAAAGTATTATTTTCAATCGATAACTAACGGTTTCGCGCCTGTGCGCTGGTGACATTTGTGTAATCATCACAAATTGCAACATCATTGCCATCGATCAATCATCATAAACGTAACGACAATCAATTATCAACGTCCAACTTTCGAAATTAAGCGGCTCTCTGTTTACATTAGCCCAAGACGACGAAGAAAAAAATCAATTGAGTCCAACCAAATCCAATCTCCAACCAAAAATTAGCAATTAGCAGCAACCAGCAACCGGCCAGGTGCACGATGGGTGATTTTGTAAATAATTCGAATTTGAAACTCATTAATCATGTAAGTAACTGTTTCATACACCACATTAGACAGATTATATTAAAATGTTTGCGGCTCCTCCCTGCAGGGTGCTGAAAAACCTAATTAACGCGAGTCGAATAGAAGCGAAAATAAAAATATAATAAATATGTAAATGCGTGACAATCAAGATGCGCATGCGTGCACCACTCTGCAATGCGCAAAAACGCTATTGGTTTAATTGCAATTTACAATGCGCCGTGCGCGCCCGATCAGCAATCGCACGCGCGAATCATACGAAATGCATTTGCGCATTTGCGCAGCCCAACAGTTGACAACTGCCACTCACTCACACACGCACGCAGCCAAATGGCTTGCGCAGACGTAGCGAACGAAGCAAGAGAGGTAGATTTTAATTTATTTTAATTATCGCCGGCGCTGCCGCGGCGCACCAAGCCGATTGATTTACGCTATTCAATTTCCATTTATTACAATTTTATTAAGCAATCAAGAGAGTCGGGTGCGCGCATGCATTCGTATGCTACCGCATGCGATAATACCGTTCGTTGGTGAAGACGTAATGCATGCGCGCATGCGCGTCGCCGCTGCTGTCAGAGAGGAGAGCATTAAGCGCAGCGCTACCGCGCATATGGCTTGCAGATGAGGAGATGGCATGATACCAGCCCGACAACGACGAGGACGACGACGACGTGACTGTTCCGCGGCTGTCGATATATGTATTCGATTGGTCTCTTCAGCGGCGGCGGCGCACCGCATCTATATGCATTGAAGGCGAGCCCCGGACGAACGGACGACTTATTAAAATGTATTCGGCGTGTCTGCATGACTGACGACTAGGACGACGACGCTTTAAGTAATGGCAGCGCAAGTAGAGTTGTCCGCCGCGAGACACAAGAAGCGTAACCAGAAGATATGAAGAACACTGTTTGCTAGGTCTAATACACTCAAATGCATGGAGTATACGAGAACGTATGAGCGGAGAAGCGCTCCTGATTAATTATCGTGCGGCTTGCGTTGAATTATTGCCGATATAAATATGAGCCGCACACGGCACAAGGCATTGCGCATGCGTGATTAGAGCAAACGAGTTATTATCGACTCTTTGAATTGAGTGTTTAGGTCTGGTGGGTAAGCGACGTAATTACCTGCTGCATAAATCCCAAATGGAAGTCGACGCAAGCAAGATTACGACATTTATTGGGTTATAATTAATCACTGAATGGATGATTATTGAATCGGATTGCGTGCGCGCGGGAAGTTCTGGGCACGCCCTCGTATCGAGCGGATGAAGATTAAAACCTTACGAAGAATGTCGTTATCAATCGATCTAATAAAACGACATAAAATATATATGCTGATGCTGCTGCCGCGCCGCATAAAAGTGGTCGAGCGATAACTCATTGCACATACTACTATGCAGCCAACAGAGAAGCATTTCACATCCATGCTGCTTATAATATTCATCCCAGCGAGTCAGGTCCAGGTGTAATGTGGTTATTTATTGTACGCGCACCGATTGGAGGACGTCCACGAGTACAGTCCACTGCTGTCTGTGATAGAAATTTAATCTGATAATTTTCTGAAATGTCCTCTGTGACTTAAGAAAAAGGTGAATATGAGTCATATAGTTAAATCAATGCATACATGCTTCAGAGCAAACCGAATGAATATTACAAACATATGGTTGTAACGCCACTGGAATAGTGATGAATTCGGTTCGAGATGTCGATGCGTTTTGCTTGAATTGGTTAAACGGTGGCCTGCATTCAAGCCGAGGCAGCGAGCGACTTGCATCCAGTCGAGTCGGAAACATCATAACAAACACCACTATTAAATGAGTTCAACGTCCCGGCACAAGATTTTAATATATGAACATTTATACGGCCATGCTTGTGCGTGCGTTCGTTCGTTCGTTGGCCGACTTCAATCCGCTCCGCATCGCAATCCGCCGATGAAGGTTTTAATATCTCCGCGCTCGTCGTACTGAGACTGTGAGTATGTGATAATAAGATGTTGCGGCTGTGTGAGATTTTGATTGGGATGAAATGAATGGCTGTGAATATAAAATGTTATGCGCTGACAATGTTAGCGCGAAGAAACATCGTAAATGAAGCGACAACTTAAGTCGTTTAATTAAGTCGACTTGATTTTTACGATTCAATTTTTACCATGTTAAGGGATTATCTGATTGAGTACACTATATGACTAATATATGTGTCTCCATCTATGAACAGTCACAGTTTTTCTTATCATCAGCCTAGAAATTGTTGAAAAGACTGCGAGCTGTGTTAATTGAGCGAATGGATGCTACCCAGTTGAGTAAGCAAGGTATGTCGATGTGATAAAATGGGTCGTGGTCGTTTTATGTGCTGTGCTGTGCGCACTCCGCTTGAACATTCCACACAAGTAGTGGATGGAAACGCTGGCCCTGGCATATCCTTGATTGTTCCAACCGATTAACACCGGAGCTGGATAAGCAGGATGGACATAAATTTGTATAATATAATCTGACAACTTAATAACTTTACCTGCATTAATTTTTTAACTAACTAAGTAACAAAGTAACAAAGTAACTAAAAAAAAGCTCTGTAAGGGGAAAAATCCCCAAGTTGAAATCTAACGGTTCGTAAGTATTGACAAACATGTACAGTTATCAACAATAACTAACGTGCGAGCCTAAGAGACAACAAACAACAATTCATTCCACAATTAGCACCTTGGGATTTGTCGCCAGTCCTCCTCGCCCGGTGATGCAACACCACAAAACATCAATTGACAACTTCTTCCTCAAGCTGCTTCTTCTTGCTTCCTTCTACGGTTATTTTGCTACCCAAATACTACAATGATTTTTATCGATGCAGTGTTAATAGTTGGCGCGCTTGACATTTTTAACGATTCGGTGTTAAAATGGCGCCCGTTGTTGTCGCGATTAGAGAGAGGTACGCACGTTGATTACACAACTTCTGATGCCTTCGGTGGCAACGCGCCTGCCAACCGAAGAGCAAATATGTAACGAAACAACACCACACGAACGAAGCTGACGATCGACGACCACGACGAAGACGACGACGACTACTAAGTATTTATTATCCAAAAGGCAATATTTGATTGTTTGCACATCGCGCGCGCACATTCAACAACGTGGGGCGGAGCATCATCTCTCTGACTTTCTCTGTCATATACGTAGAATGACTTAAGTCACAGGAAGAGGAGCCGGTTAAATAAAGTACACATATCATGCGCCATCCAGAGTTTGACTTGGTTTAACACAAAGTTTACGAGCTTCGCGTTAGGTTGTTGGCTTATGCTTAGTACGGTAGTTAGCGTCGCCGGACGGCAAAATGTTTATTTAGGGGATTTAAATGTTTTAACGGCATGACGAAAGGCGTTCGCCAAAGATAAGCAGCAACAAGTCAATTTGATGCAAATTTCAACAAAGCCATCGTTGTGCACTTAATAAATAGATTAGTTGTGATGAATTCATTGAAATTTGCTAAATTGTTGCGTAGTCAGCCTCTGGGAACTGGATGAAGTCTCGCGAAAAATTGCGCTCACGAACTCGCTCGTAAACAATCAATCATCATCCGGATTGGCATGGTGATGACCATGGGAAAGTGCACTCGTCATCTATCTATCACTACGAATATTTTCGCAACGCGCCTCCTAACCCTATTCGGCGAGCGCATCCGCAAAAAAGACGTCGATAGCAATAAGTGTATGTTGTACTTATTCGTATTAACGCTCGTATAGTTGGCGTTTGGCGTCGTTTTAATTAATTTTGCGCTGCGCATCGTAATTATGCACTGCGCGCTTTGCGATGGAAATTTTCAATTAGAAACGTGTTCCTTCATCTTTCTTCATAATTAAAAGTCGCTATATACCTACCTACGCGCTTCGAGCGCGCATCGATTGAAATTAATTATCGAATTAAACCTTTTGCGCATGCGCATATAAGTGTAACCGGGCGCTGAAATGCTTAATATCCGCCATTCCGATCGGCGTCTCGTTTTCCCCGCTTTACGCTAATTAATTAATTCTTTAATAATATGACTGCGCGATTTACATACACACACATGCGCGCTGACGGTAATTAATTATCATTTTAACGTAATCGTTTGCGGTTTAATTGAGATCATACCGTGATGATAGGTTAGATATTGCTGTATTTGCAAAATTTGAAATATGATACGCCATGGTTGGTTTTCCTATTGGCAAAGTAATGGAATAAAAATACTATTAGCGCACAATGGCGTCCGGATTGAAAGGCGTGCGACACGATTTTCTCTCGAAGCGTGTAATAAAATATGCAAGATGCAAAAAAAGAGGCAAGGCAAGAGGCAAGAAGCAAGTCAGTAAGTGGCATGGCGAAAAGCGAGCGAGCCAACAAGGCGCAAAACGTGTCCGCGCGCGCGGCTACAGCGACGCTTTCAATTGGGCATAAATATCGGAAACCGCAGCCCGCAGAGTGTCGTCGTCGTCGTCGTCGTCGTCGTCGTCGTCGTCGTCGTCGTCGTCGTCGTCGCCGCGGTGGAGGTGTGTGCGTTTATTTTAACTTCGTCTCGAGCGCGCAAGTGCACCACAGAGTTTATAATGCGAACGGTTTCTTATTTTCTTTGTGGTGCACACCACATGCAAGCAAGCAAGCAAGCGCTTTGGCCACAATCTACAACTTAATACTTACTCGTACAACTACCCATTACCAATTCTGCGCTTGCTTCACTACCGGTGAAATGAACATTGTGCCGAGAGCGCACAACTTCACTAATGGCCGCGCGGGCATTGAAACGTTCAAAATCGAATTCTTTGGCGTCATCGCACCCCGGAAGCGCATTTGATTGTGTTAACAAAGTCTCGGACTCGAACGCGAAATGGCAAACGGCAAAGTGAGACGACGCACGGCGGTGTTAATGATTCTGTTGAATCAACATCAACGCCCCGCGCTGCTGGAAATTTGATACAATGCGGGAAAATAGAATCGTAAAGCCGCAAGAGACTGGCAGAGAGAAAAAAGAGAAACGGAACGAAACGAAGTTGAGCGTTATATTTTCAGCACGTTTGAAATTTTGCTCCTTTTGCCCGGCACGCCAAGTCACAATGTGAGAAATGGGTAGTTTTCGGTTTCCTTCGCTTGACATTTCTCTTTGCTAACCACCCGCCAGCGCCTCTGCGCAGAGTGCGTGCGCTCGAGTTTCAAATAACTCACCACCAGTTGTTGCAGAATTCATTAAGGAAGCCCATTATACAAGGTGTTTCATTTATCGGATTTTTAACTTGTTTTGCAAAATAATTAAAGTCTTGTATGAAATTGTAGAATTTCTCAGTACGTCCTGTATAGTTTTGATAGCATTTACCCGATGATGGTACACATTCCGAAACCGACGCGCAGTCATATATCACGCCGTAGATGTCTGCACGTCACCGTTCGCCTCTGCACTCGTCCACGTGTGCGCATGTCATGTTGTGTTAAATCATTACTCCCCCGACGGCGACGCCACCACACATTTCTTTGAACTCTGCGTCGCATCTTAAGGGGGATGAATGTTTAAGTTGAGGCTTCAACATATTTTTTCCATCGGCGTTTGAAGAAACCCAAACCATCATGGGCAAAATTTATGTTTGTTTAAATTCCCGCAACACGAAGCAAATTATACATTCATAATATAACGCATGTCAAGCCATCGTGTCGCATGTCGGATGCACGTGATCATCGTATAAATCTCCCAATTATCCATACCAGTTGCACCCACGTATGAGAAATCAATGTTGCGATCGATTTATGGCAAAAAATCAATGCCAATAAAATTACTTCAATGTAATCGAGCGATTAATCAACGCGCGCACGCGGCAAAGAGACAAAAGCCATTTATGCCGCCGCCGCGCCGCGTGCAATGAATAGATTAATAATATATTAATAATGTGCTGATGTCAGTTTGGCTTAATGTTAAGTAATGTATAAGTAGTCAGAGTGCAGTATATAGGTCGTAAAATAAAGTGCGTGGAAACGATTCGATCGACTTTGGCAGCGACAAAAAAAAATGCGCAACAAGTGGTCGCTGGATGGGCTACTTGAGCAGAAAGAAACAGGCCGCGGATCCGATTACGCTCACTTTCGAATCCATTCTGTCACATCGTGTCATATCTCTCTCTCTGCTGTCCTCCGTTGCGTCGGTCGTGCGGGGCCACTTGAAAACTTAACAAATTAGGTGCCGATCTCAACCTCAACCGCTTTTCATTCATTCATTCATTCATTCGTCCATACGTTCCATTCGTTCGTTCGAAACTTAAAAATTGGTGCAACATCAAGATAGCTTAATTGTATATACATGTATCCACACACTCCAATTTGATACTTAAAATCAACGAACGTAAAAAAAACGAGCAACAAGCGGGAAAGTAATAATATATGTGCAGCGCGGAGGAGACGAGAAGTGAACCAATTTAATTGATGATGAGATAATTATATAAGGCAGACGAGGACGCGCTCGTCGTGGAGTGGTGGGATAATTATCAGTCGTACATTTTGGGATAAGACCCAAACCGAACATGTCTGGAATAATAACTATTCGACTCCGATAAAGGCTAGAAGGAAAACAGCTTCATTTCAAAGCAAATTGACTTCAATTAAGCATACCGCAAACAATTACCACCTGAAAATGCCGGCGCATTCGTTTTCCCTTTGCATTGCGCGTTTGATCTCATCGGCGAGCGCTCGCACACAAATTAACTCCTCGACCACTGCCGCTGACCGCACTCTAATTACGCGCATTACAGACGCACGTCATGTCGTCAGCACCAATCGGGTGCAATGGCAAGCAAACGTTTAGCGATTGCGATCGCCATCGCCGATACGCGTGTCCGGCATGCGCAATTCGCTTTTTGCACGCGCACGCACGCACGGATTGATCGCCAATCGGCGCGCACCGAAGAAGAAGAAGGCCGGCACCGAAATGAAAAAACTTGTCGCGGCTAGAATTTTTCATGTTCGCAAATAAGCAGTCAGCAGTCATTCCTCACCAACGCATGCGTAATAAAGAAAAAGATCAGTTTGTTTTCTGCCGCCATCATCATCATCATCATCTTATGTTTGCATCCACCATCTTAGGTACCTCCATGTACTTACAGGAATTAAATTAATATTATAGGAACGGTGGTATTGCTGTATTAAGTAAAGAACTGCAAGAAGTACTTATTAGGTTCGCACCAACATGTTGTATGCGGTAATCGAGGCGAATCACTGCGATTTGCTTTTTTGTCGCAAACCGTTTTGCTGGCTTCGCCATTTGGGCACGCAAGAAGAAAGAAGTCATATAATTAAACCACCATTGGCAGCGAAGACGACATTACGCGATTGAAAGGTATTTAGTATTAATTTTTTACGAGATTGCTTCACCAGCGACATGAGGAAAATCCGCTAGATACGTGCAGCAAATAAAAAACGACCTTTAAATTTGTGCAATAACTCAAAAAATAAAATGCCAGGCGAGTAAGAATGGAGCAACTGAAGCTCAAGTCCGACGGATTGTGTCGGGATTCGGTGGACGCTTAGAAATTCATGCCTAGCAGATTTACGCTTCCAAATTTGAACAATGCAAGGGGATTACACACGACTTAAGTATCCAAGGGCAGGGGCAGGTTTTTGAACAACTCCCGAATTGATGCAATTTGTACAATCACATAAGACGCACACACCATGTGCGCTGAATTGCAAGAAATTACGTGCGGCGCACAAAGGTAAACATACCGAGAGTGCAGACGTGAGAATTGAGACGTTTTTCTGTTCGATTGCATGTCGCGCACACACGCACCTAATGAAAAATGGCAAAATCGCGCGCGCGCAGAGCGAGAATCTAGTAAGTCAACAAACACTGGCAACAACAATGCAACGCGCCACGGCGCGAATAAAATCTAATCATTGTTCGACTCGCAACGCACAACGAATCGCCATTGGTCGCGCGTCGTGCATCAAGAATGTGTAAGCCTACGCACACCGTAATGACAATAATTTGCGTTTAATTATATTTCGCTTGCGCCCAGTCCCCGGGCGACACGCGTGAAATGACAACACCACGCACAAGCAAATGCGGCGAAAAGACGTCCGACGCCATCAACTTCCTCTCGTCGCAAAGGATTTTGGGGGCGATATTACTCACCCTGGCGGCGCGGGTGGATGAAACGTGGTGGCCGTCGGCTGCATGCGCGGATCCCAAACGTAGCGGCCCTCGTGCGTGCGCTGATCGACGGGCAGGGGCGCGTGGAAGGCGGCGAACGCCGACGGAAACTGCAGCGGCAGGCCGGCGGACATGGCGGCGGCGTGAAAGTCCGCCTCCTTTTCGGGCATTGGCGCGCGTCGCGGCGCGCGCATCCGCGACTTATCACTGGCCCGAAAAAACGCACAACATGTTGATCACAGGGGTGTGCGTTATATGGCAGCAAAGACACTTATGAGTAAGACACTGTGATTGAGCAATTATCCCAAGAAGCATGCATATCCGTGTGCGGCACGTGTTTCAGCAACCACCATCACCACCACCGCCATGATAGTTTCTTTCGCACGCCCGAATATGATATAATCCCTGGGCACACACACTTGACTTGAGCGGGGGACGGAGCGGTTCGGAAGGTTCGAGAATGTGACTGTGATATTAATCCCTGGGCGCAAAACTTTTCGGGGGCACAACACACACGCACGCGCCAAGCACGGGAACAAGCACATGTGGTATGCGCATGCAGGCAGGCCGCGAAACTAACTAGCGGCGAGGCGCGAGCGCGACCAGTTGACAGGCCGGAGCTTACGACTTACAACTCAACTAACGCGTGAGCGCGCCGCGCCGGCCGTGCGCTGCTCGATCGTCGCCGTACGCGCGCGCGCGCAAGCAGCGTGTTCTCTCTTCCTCTCGATTTGGCGCTTGCAGCAGGCGCAACGCAGCGCGTTGATGCCAACACGAAGAAGTAGGGTTGCCAAAGAACTTTTTACTGGTTTATCATCTTCAGACGTGGCGTTGGTAACCATACAACATGTGTTTTCTTTGTCTTACGTTGGGTGTTGATTGAGAGCGATTCTGGGCTCAATGAAGAGCAACCCACATAGTTGGTCGACAAGGTCTCGCGGTAGGACAGAAAGAGTGTTGAGCCTACAAACAGGAAGCTGTTGGGGCAAATGAAGATGACAACGATGACAACCGAGCCGAAGGAGACGTGTCAGACGAGGATGGATTGGGCGGTTGCGAAGATGAAGGAAGCAATTAGGAGGTGTCTCAAATCCCTCCCTTGATGGATCAACGCGTCATGAATGTACATCTTAATTCCCAGGTTGGTAATACTTGATGCAAAAAATAAAACTCGGAGAATAATGAGGTAATGTTGAAAAAGCGCTTGTTTATAGTCGCTGTCGTGTAATCCTTTTCAGCTGTCGGTAATTTATTCGTCTAAACTCGCGGTGGCTATAAATATTTCGCTAATCATTTCATCAGCAGCAGATGCACATGCAGATCTGGTGTTGACCCGTCCCCAAAAAGTTCAACGATACAAAACCATCCGCATGAATAGACGACTGTATGAAGATATTTAGCATTGACTTTGGTGCGCGCACGGCTCACGGACAATTAAACAGTGTTTCGTCGGAGCCTTCGCGCGCCACACGCGCCTCATTAAACATCATTACGCGGAGCCATCCTCCTTGCGACGCGGACATTTCGGCCGCGTGATAATAGGCATTATATGCAAAGCGCACGATAAGGCTCGGCGACTAATTGGAATAATTTTGCGCGCGATAGAACACGCATGCATGTCGCCGCTTGAGGAAGAGATGCGCGTGTTCATCATGTCGGCGTAAGGTAAGTATGCGACTTTAGGTTGAATGCGTGTTGAAGTGGATGCCATGGGTATGTAAATGTTGATGAAGCTCGGCTGTATGAAGACACGACAAGCCGTCGGTCGGTGTGGAGAGTTTGTTGCACTGACGTGTGTGTGTTGGAGTGCCCTGCGCGTCGCGATACTAATTAGATTCAACGCGAACAACGCGCGGTTTAATTAAAAAATCGTGTTTGCGTGCGCGCAACGAGGATAGTAATTGCATATGCATTATTTCATATTATGCCCCTTGTGCGCTTGGCGCTTTTACGAGTGTTAAGCGGGTTGGTTACGTATGCAAATGGCAACTTGACATGGACGGTAATATACTCATGTAGTTACTTAGATTTTTATATTTTCCATGTAATTATTCGGACGACAAGAAGACAATGACTATATCTTCTTCGTCGTCTTTTTTGTCTTAGCTGTTGTGGTCGCGGGGTATTAATAACAAGGCGTCGTAACAAACATCTGATTAAAATATAAAATGCTTCATAATGACAAAATTCCAGCAAGCCGAGTGCGGTGTTAGTTGAAGCCCGTCTACTTGGACAATCTCACACTCACACGATGGTGAAGAGGCCGTGGAGGAGGAGGAGGAAAAAAACGAACGTGACGAAGACGAGCCGCTCATTATGCCGCTCGCCGGCATCGCCACAGCGCATAAATACATAAACACACGGGCGACGGCGACGGCGACGGCGACGTAAGGATGAGGTGAGCCAGGGCGCAGGAGGCGAAGAAGCAACCTGTCAAACGGCGAATGAACGACCCGACGACGAACGTGGAGGTGGATGCTGCAAGGACCGAACCCGGCTCACAGCGAGAGAGCGCCTGCGCTCTGCGCTCTTTTAATGTGTTAATTTAAATTTATCCTTTTCAATATGTTATACGCTAAATGTTTTCTGAGCGCGGTCGGTCGTCGCGCAGGCCTGCCACGTTGATGCGTGGCTCATTAGAATTTAGATGTTTGAATATTTAGCGATCGATGAGTGGCCGGGGAGGCGACGGGCGACGGCGACGCTTTTTGTGTTGCCATAAATTTTCGCATATAAATTGCTCGTAATCAGCTCGCGTTCTCGAAGATGCAGGCCGCTTGCCGCTGCGATGCGTAAAAGAGTCGACATGAGCATTCCGCATTAATCCCATCGAAGTAAATCCGATTATATATTAGTTTAATAATTATTAAGTCGTAAATTATCTACTTTAAAGACGTGAGTGAGGGCCATTAAGCATTAAAGGTATTTACGCTCCCAAAGGTACGAGATGCGGGATCGCTTGAGATAAAACTTTCTGGTTATGCATACACACGCCACTCATCTTCATGCGCGTGTGTGTTAAGTAAATAACTGCTCGGTTTTGTTTTAAATTTAAACGGACACCTTTTAATTTAGTTGCGGACATTGACAATAATATTACTGCGGCTCAAAGCTTGAGCTTAACAATGTTACCCAACACATAAATATTTAACACCCATATCGACTGCAAAAACAATAAATATCGAAATATATACGGTATGTATTTGGAGCATGCCTACACACTTGAATAAGACAGCTTACCTTGCATGAAGGTATGTTATGAACGAGAGAAACTCTTGTCTTATGCATACCATCGTCATCCCGACATGCCCAACAACGCGAACGGGCTCCGACTCGACATCCTCCGCCGCCTCGGCTGCTGGAGAGACACGCATGACCTTGAGCCGGCACACACATATCGGTTCGTATCGATGAAGTTATTAAGACATTACATTACGTTCGCCACGGTGTGCGCGTGCGTGCGTGCGTGCGTGGTGGCCGGGCGCGGCAATAAAGCAATTTCTATGGACGTGCGCTCGCGCGGCGAAAGAGTGGTCAGTCCAGACTCCAGCCAAACGCAACTGGATTCGTCCGGTCTCAGGCAACGCAAAGTCGTACAAGCCCAAATCCCCAAATGAAGACGAGAGAAGAACAAGGAGTGAGATGTGTACTACTTTACCCCCCCCCAAACGACACGATAACGATCTCGTATCGGTAATATTAATTATAGATTGCGCGATATCACATTCATAGCATTCGGGGTGGTGTTTGGTTCGGCCTGCCCGGCGGGTGAATACCGCCTACAACCTCTCCAAAGAGCAACGCGTTTTTGTATTAAGATATTTCTCGGCTTGTTTATTACCGAATAATTTATGGATAAATCTCGCCAGCGACCACA
>JARJDR010001388.1:0-49689 GCA_030264135.1 Myllaena sp. GC000078
ATCTGCGCCGACCAATACATCAGCAACAGCAGCATTACATAAATTCGATTGCTCATTCCGTAAATGTCACCTTCACGCAAAAATGACATTTTTACATTGTTACCATGGTAGCCATTTAGTAATTAAAAGCCAATCAAATTTTACACGGAATAAATGCGTAGCGTGCATCGAACTACTCGTATGCTCTTGATGTGTGACTTCCCGAAGATACAATGTGCTATCATAATAAGCGTGCTAAACACGTGAGTTGATAAGTGCGGGTGACACCTTTGATGATTACGCTGCGCGCGACCCATCGCAACACCGATAAGAAGACGCAATCGCATCTCGAGTTTTATTGCACCATTTCCTGAGTAGCAACAACCAACAACACAAACGGCGCAACGTTTTTATCATTAGCGACCGCCAATTGCAAATAACTACTTAACTACTTATTAATAAGTCACGTGTTTGCTGGGCGCCGCGCGAAATAAATATCGCTAAATAAACTCCCTGTTTATTCTAAGTAGCTGTTGCGATGCAGGCGTTTGTTGGCGAGCGCGGTTGTAAATTTGTAGTAAAACTTTTTCTGTGTTGCTTTATACGCATTGGACAAAGGACAAGGTTCGTTCGTTCGTTCGTTCGTTCGTTGTGCGTTCGTTCGTCACTCGCGTTCGGTGTTATTACGTTTCAAACACACATAGATTGATAAATTTATTAGTAATTGATTGATTGACAATAAATACCTAACAATAAGTGCGATCATCACATATCACATGATTGCTAAACTTGTCGAATTGAATTTGGAATGCTACCGAAATAGACTACGATTAGGGAGTTTTTTTGTGGGTCACCAACCCTGGGTCAATGGTTTCCGCGTTGGCCCTGAGCCGGAAATCGATGGCCTCCTTTGCGGCCTAACACGCACCCCCCATTTGGGAAATGTTCATCCCCAAAAAACAACTCTTGACCGATCTGAATTCACAATCAGTCAAATTGTCATGATAATAAATTTTCTTCAAATTGAATTGATCATGAATGGAATGTGAGTGTAAATCTTGCACATAGCAAACGACTTACATGTGCGTCGCGAAGAATGCCGCCGAGAATACTGCGAGCATACGCGCCAAACCCAAACAATACCCTCTGTTCGCGCGATTCGTTGGCGGATGACGTCACGCCACAGCGTCGCGACGCCGAAGCCGCAATTGATAGAATACCACTGCGGCGTGTGCCAATTGCACGTGACGTCCGTCCGCACGGTGGCGGCAAACACGCCACCCGCGCGCGCGCACGCCCGCGCACTCACTTGCAAGTCAAGTGCTCTCATTCGCCCTCACTCTCAAATCGAAGTGCTGGGCCATGGCAATCACAGCAATCAATAGCACTTCATTGTCATTTAAAACTTTCATGAATTAATCATGATTCAATACTATTTGTATTTATTTAATGAATCGATTCATATTGTATTTATAGATAAGACGAACGTTTTAATTAATAGCTATATTTCCGTATCGATACCTATGTGCTTATAATTAGTTGTTTTTCGTATGTTTTTTGACCATCGATTTATTGAAATATTGATGTGAATAACAACTTACCGGCGATATTTCCGGTAGTACATAGGTACTTGATTTTTTCTCGGCGACGCGCGATGACGAAAACTGCGTCGTTTAATTTTCAAGTGGAAACAAAGTCGTAATTTTTACACTGCGAGCGCTTTTATAATCGCGACCCGTATCAGTGACCACAAACCGATCCAAAAACCCACAAAATATTGACTCTGGACATTAACGAATCGCTTCTAATCGATGCTAACGATCGCAAATCGTATTATTTCTTATGCGCATATTGACCTAATGCACACAGACGCGCGTGCGCACGCACGTAAGTTTGCAACTTCCATGGCGCTATTTATAAGAAGCGTTACTAAGTCGCCGCATTGTTTGAAAGTTATTTGCGATTCCAGGACTGCACGCGTCCCCTTGCGACGACGCGACGCTACTAAAATCAAGGACTACCAACCTAACACAGAATACTGTTCCTTATCAGGATAACAACTTACTCAACAACTCTTTGCAAATTGTATATGTCCATGATATGCACATGAAAACATACTTATCGATGATTCTTCCATCATTGGTAATGTGAATAACTAATTTAGTTGATGTAATTGTTTAAAAGGCAAAAAAAGTTTAAAACTATTGCAATAATGGTGGACTTGGACTTCGTAAGCGTTCGCATAAGTTCGTTAGTTTTTGGCTTCCTTCCGTCTAGTGACGGAGAGGGAAAGATAGTCGCTTTATCAGAAGAGTCCGGAGGCACCCGGAGACTATTTTTGTACCCTCTCCACATGGGTACCTACATATAACAAAGCCCAACCGTAACAAAACAACGCGGACCACGCGTGAGTCATTGCCATTGCTCGACGGGTAAATACGGTACATAGGTACATACGGTGTACAGACGGTTTCGTCGCGGCCGTTTTTCTTTGTTGATAAACTCTCCTCGGTAAACGCGCGCGCACGCATTTCACCATACGAGTACGTCCGCCTCGTCCCAGGGCCACGGCAGGAAAATCGCGGCGCAACACACAATTTGTAATGCGTCTCACATTCGAGTTGGACGTCTCATTGCGTTACGTCGTGCAATATTCATGTGAGTATTTATAAATTTTAATGCGCTCCATTCAACTTTTATAATCGTTTATATAATTCAATACGAATTTCGAAATAAGTATAATAATGGTGCCTACGTGAAAGCGTGAGAAGTACTCTACTTAGCAACTCGTTTTTGTGTCTTTTTACAGAGATGTGGTCCACATTAGAACCGGGCAGTTCGCCCGTTGATTGGTGCGAGGAAAATTACACGTTTTCTCCAGACATCGCCGAATTTGTTAATACTGTAAGTGATTTCAAATGACATGAGAAAAATGATTAAATATTCTTTTTTCTGGTGATTAGTTCAGCAATATATTGTTCTTCATTCTGCCGCCGCTACTCATCCATTTGTTCCGCGGCTATGGGCAAGTAATCAACCCCGCCATCCACCTCATCTGGGTGCTGCTGATTGTGGTCGGCCTCTCCTCGGCGTACTTTCACGCCACGCTCAGCCTTGTCGGGCAGCTGCTCGACGAGCTCGCCATCCTCTGGGTGTTCTTCGCCGCCTTCTCCATGTTCTTCCCGCGTCGTTTCTTTCCGCAGTTTCTCAACAATGACAGGTAACACTATACACTATAACTATACTATAAAGAAATCGTAATTTTGACCTTTTGTTCTTTTTACAGACGACGATTCAGCATGGGTGCTATGCTCCTAGCACTAATCGGCACCGGCTTGGCTATTATCCATCCAGCAGCGAATGCTTTCGCGCTGATGACACTCGGCATACCATCTGTGATTCTCCTCATCCATGAAGTGCGCCGGGAGAAAAACGAGCGTATTCATCGGCTGGGTGTGCGGTGCGCGGCGGTATGGTTCATCGCTGTCTTCTGCTGGATCAACGATCGTCTATTATGCGATGCATGGTCAGCCATTAAGTTTCCTTACCTGCACGGCCTGTGGCACATCTTTATCTTCATCGCGTCGTATACAGCGTGTGTGCTGTTTGCGTACTTTGCCGTGCGGGAAGAGCGACCGGAGAAACGTGCAGTGTTGCGTTACTGGCCGAGGAATGATTTCGAGCTGGGGATTCCCTACGTGCTGATTAAAACACGCGATGAGGGAGAGAACTATGCAGAGGATATCTTTTGAACGATGGTGGTGTGTGTCTAAAAATGTGGGTTTTCCACTTAATCCCAGCGTTCATTTTGCTAACAATTCAGATCTTAGAATAATACCTTAAATCGGTTTACCTTACTAATTGTGATGGAAATGTGATACAAAGACATAGTATTTATTATCAGAGTTGCGGAAAATCGTGGAAGGTAGAAGGAATCGAAACGAGCCTAAAAATGCATGTTGCCCAGAAATTTGTACTCATTATACACATTATAAACGTGCCCGATTATCATATACATATTATATATTTATTCGTAGTTGATAAACTGGATAATAAGCGACAGATTTATATGTGAGGGTTAGCAAGAAGAGGAAGAGCTATTTACATATGGAATTTATATTTAGAGCAAGTGTTATTGCACCCACACTTATCCGATCCCGTGGTGACCCAGAAACCAGAAATCTCCTGTTTTTGTGATTTATATATGAAACTGGTGAAAATGAAGATTATTATACTCAATGTTTAGTGTGTAAAAATATATATGTAAACACGTATTATAAATGGGCGAGGCGAAAATAAAAGCCAATTCTTTGCAATTACGTCGTTGCGTTGATTATATTAACATCCTGCGCAAATTACGCAGTTTTAACGAAGTTGTTTCTCTTGCGCAACACCCGCTCAATGACAACCGGGTTACACATGTATAACGCAATCAAACGCAATCAACTTAAGTCACATCGCTCCATTTATTATATGTTTGCTGGCTGTCTACTATTTTTATCCACGATAAACAACGATGTTGTTTTCGGTTTCGTGAATTTTAATCTCATAGAGCAGCTCAGGACGAGCCATTTGCGCGCGTAGATTATCAAAGAGGAATATTGCGAGATTCTCCGTGGTGCTGGGCACTTTTGCAAAATGCGGAACATCCTTGTCGAGATTGCGATGGTCCACCACATCCATGATAGCGACCTTAATGTCTTCTTTTAAGTCGGTGAGATTGTAGACCATGCCGGTGCGTGTGTCCACCTCACCACGGAGTGTTACCTCCACTAATACGTAACAATCTTGGAATAATATTTGTGATTGTTGTGATTTATTAGGTTACCATTATAGTTGTGGCCGTGGCCGTTCGGATTGTTGCACTTGCCGTAAACCTTTGCGTTCTCCTCGTCTGAGAGAAATGGGCTGCAAGAATTGTATGTTAAGATGGAATACAACCAGATGGATAACAACTCACCTATGGAGACGGTGGCAAGCTGAGAAATGCTCACGTCGTGTTAGGTAAACAAGTTTCCCATTGCCGGCCATCGTAGTTGGTAAACACAAACCACTTGTTACGCCGCGGACTGGAACAACGTGGCCTCGATCGTTAATCACCGATCATGCGCATTCCGTCCATTGTCTTATTACCGCAATACTGCCGTAAATCCGCATTTTTATGGGAATTACATGTGATTTGAATTGTAATGGCAGCGATTAACGGTTAAGCAATATGGCGCCCAAGGGCAAACCTAACTTAACCGTTATTTAACGGTCGATTTAAAATCTTATCAGTAACTGATTAAGAGCTGCAAAGGTTGCCTATAGTGACAGTCTTTCATGAGGGATTTTCTCCCACTCATGGCTTTTCACCATCGTGTGGGAGAGAGAAAATTAACGTGATTTACCATTTCCTCTGTCGCTGTACAGCCTGTACAGTGCGTATGCGTGCTGTAAGAATTGTGCGGTGCGTAAAAACAGTGTCGTGTCATCACTGCCTTGACTTGACGTTTATGGCACGATTTGGGTAAATAATCAGCGGCTGATAACGCTGATAGCAATGGCATGGCTGCAGAATCTCGCCGGCAAAGCCGAAGACCTGCTCAACAAAGTCGACCAGAATGCGGCCCGCGTCCTCGCCGAACCCACGAGTCTTCCCATGCCCAATGCCCAGTAAGTACCTCAAAATCTAAGTATTTTACAATCATTACAATGTTTGTTTCAGGTCAATGCTTACTCAAGACTATCACGTAATCAACGCTCCCGATGCTCAAATGGAGGCGAATCTAACTAGCACACAGGCGGTACCAATACCATCATCAATTGAAATTGACCTAGAACCGATGCCAACAATACCCTTCAATGATAATGATGTGCCCAAATCACAGTCGCAACACAAGAGGACCTCCAGCGACACAGAGCTCATCACCAACGCCAATAGCAATAATAATAGTATAAATATGTTTGATAAGGTGAAATCGATGACCGATTCCTTTCGGTCGGTGTCTTCCAGCAATAGCATTGCGATTGAAGTGCTGCCGGATGTGACCTTGAAGCTGGAGAATCACATCATCCACTTGGAGGCACAGAATGCAGAGCTGAACAAGCAGATACTGCAACTACATCATGTGCATTCTGAATTGCAGAATGATAATGTGAATGTGCGTGCGCAGATGGAGCGTGCCAACGACGCAATGCTGGCGGCGCAAAACGAGATGCAAGAGTATCGCATTCGCGCCCGGAGGATGCTCGAAGAACGCGAGCAAGCACTACCCTTGGCACAAAGCGATAACGCCGAAATGCAAGAGATGATTGCTATCAATCACGAATTAAAGTAAGTATTCCATCTATCCCAAGTCAATAAACAGCCGAATCATACGAATTTTATTTAGAAATGAATTAGATAATGAATTCGCCAAGAACCAAACACTTGAATCTCGATTCGGAGCTGCGTCCAAAGAGCTGATCGCCTTGCAACAGCAGTATCTCAACGCGCAAAAGGATAACCATCGTGCGCAGGAGCAACTCCGCACCATCATCGCCAGCGAGAAGAAAGCACGCGAGGATGTCGAAGAGGAGCATCGCAATAAGATGAAGGAGTTGCAATGGATGGGGAATGAAATAAGACAGGCGCGCGGCAACGAGACGCATTACAAGGCGGAAATCGAG
This sequence comes from Myllaena sp. GC000078, assembly GCA_030264135.1. Taxonomy (NCBI): domain Eukaryota; kingdom Metazoa; phylum Arthropoda; class Insecta; order Coleoptera; family Staphylinidae; genus Myllaena; species Myllaena sp. GC000078. The sequence goes on from JARJDR010001388.1 coordinate 6,631, forward strand.
CGATTGGAAGCGCAGTTGAAGGCGCGTCCCATGGCAAGCAGTCAGGACTCGGAAACACAATTACATGCACTGACGCGGACGCTTATGCATAAACAGAACACGCTGGACACCATCACCAGCGAACGCAACGCGCTCAAAATTCAGCTGGAGAAGTTGGAATTGCAATACGGGCAGTTGTGCAATCAAAGGGCTGTGCGGCCGGTGAAGAGCGCCGGAAATTTGTTGGCGTCGCAAGAATACGATGATTGTGAGTCTGACTAACTAACTGGCTTCGCGGAAGTGTGATTGTGATTTTTGAAAATGACCGTTTTAGCACGTATTCCGCGATTAGTGCAAGTATCGCCGTTGGATGCCGGTGTGACGCAGCGCGTGAAACATGCTTATTCCACGCTGGATGCGTTTAGCATACGCACTGGGGTGTTTCTACGGCGTTATCCTTTAGCAAGGATATTTCTCATTTGTTACATGGTAAGTAAACTTAACTACGAATGAGGTGTGTATAAAGGAAAGGGTGTTTTTTAGTTATTGTTGCATTTGTGGGTGCTGATCATACTCTTCACGTACGTGCCGGGGCCTAGATGAGGATCGCCTTCGGCCTAAAATTTGGCCCATTTGTGATTCGTACTGTGTTATATAAATACATGTGCATATACGTAGACATATTTATTATTACTTTTTATATAATAGTTGAAGCGCCCGCGCGCATACCTATCATTAATAAAAACGAAAGACTAATTGTAAGCGCATTACATTCTTGTTTGATCCACCATTTGCACTTAAGTTGGCTTAGCACGTTTGAACCATGCGTGAAAGTATAGGTAAGCAAAGTGCGTCGATGCGTTGCGTTGCGCACGAGCGTTCGTTCTCCTTGTCGCTCGGCCGCATTCTATTTAAATCTCGTCGAGCAGGAAAACGTGAATGAGCACCGCAGCGGCCAATCAGCGCGCTTAAGCGCCTCGCGCATGCGTCGCGCAACACACTTATCGCGGCGTGAGTCAGAGCGAGGTGGCGATAGCATTTCGAGAAAAACGCCGTCAAGAAGCCGCGCGGGGCGGGCGCGGTGGAGAGCGAGCGCGAGCGCGAGCAGCGCGGGCACAAGGACGACGGGCCTGTTGGCGTGCCCCACGTCGAGCGGCGACCGCAGTCCGAGCGAGCGCCGGTGAACAACGGCCGGCCCACGAGAGGAGCGCGAAAAAACCACCACCTCCAACCATCGAGAGAGTGTGTGTGCGTTGAAAGAATCGCGGGTGTGTGCGGCGTCGTCGTCGTCGTCGTGCTGGTGTGTTCTAAGTACTTCCGGGAAGGTGGGTGCGCGCGAGAGTGTCAGTGTGAGGATTTGTTTGTATCCGCGATCGCGACGACGACGACCCAACAAGGATACGGAAAAGGGGGGAGGTTGGTACTTGGATGACCTCATAGTGGCGCGTTCGCCCTCGCCGCGATGGCGCTGAATCCGGACGACCCCAAGCAGGTGGTGCGCGTCGACATGGACACGGACACCGACCTGCAGGCGCTCTTCGACAGCGTGCTCAAGCCGGACTCGAAGCGGCCGCTGCAGGTGCCGTGGAGCATGCGCAAGCTGCCCGATTCGTTCTTCAATCCGCCGTCGACGGGCTCCAAGTCGATCAACCACTCGCGCGAGAATTCCGTCGACTCAGCATTCGGCGGGACGAACACAGCGACGGCGGGGACGGTGGCGGCGGCGGCAGCGGCGGTGCCAGCGCCCGCACCCACCACACCAACCCCGCCCGTGAACCCGCTGCCCAACAACCACCATCGGGCGCATAGTTCGCCGGCATCGCTGCAGCAGACCTACGCGGTGGGCCAGCAGCAGGCGGGCGGCGGCGGCGGTGGCGGCGCGGCTGGTACGGGAGCGGCGCCCACCCATGCGCACATGAAGCAGCGCTCCTACGACGTGGGCAACAAGCCGGACGACAACACACCGCTGCCGCCCGGATGGGAGCAGGCGCGCACCCCCGAAGGACAAACCTACTACTTGAAGTAAGCAACCCCTCTTCTGCCCTCGTTCGAACTGAATGTGACTGAGTATGTATTATATTTCACATCCGGTTTGCATTGTGGTAACGCGCGCATCGTGCGCATTCCCAGTAAGATATTTGTTGAGTTGATCTACCTGAACGGTGTGGGGGCATCCCCTTTTGCGCCGTGTGCGGGCATTCAGCAACCTGCTCAGGCCATACATTATGGCCGCAACAAGTGCACTTTGGCGCAGGTTTGCGTCCCGCCGTGTGTGCGCATGCGAACCGCGCTAAGCGCACTCGCAACCGTCTCGCTCGCTCGGTCGCGGCGAGGCGCCCCCGGTTCAAAGGCACGCAACACGATTTTACTGGGAACCTGTTCGTTCGTTTCTCGTTCGTGTTGCGCGTTTTGTGGCCGCTTCTTCTTTCATCCGTGGCCGTTTGCGTTTGCTCCTCTTCCACCCGGACCACCGCCGCCTCCATCCTCACTCACGACTGCGCGGCGCGCCGCGTTTGATGATTGCAGCCAGCCGCCGAGCTGCATGCGCATGCACTTCGCTCCCTTCGGGCTAAACATACGCAGACCGCGCAGACGAACGAACGAACGGATGAACGAGTGGAGTTGAGCGAGCACATCTCTTGCGTTGTGTTACGTGTCGATTATGGGACTCACCTCCAGTCCAGTCTCCTGCGACTCACAGCGAGTCACAGTCACGAACTATGCGCGAGGCATTATGTATATGTGGCAAATTCGCAAGCGCATCATCATGATCATTAGCTTAGCACAACGAACAAACTCGTTCGTTCGGTTGCGGTTTTACAACTCGCCGTTTATCTCGAGAGATGTTATCATCGATGCGTTGATGTCGCGTGCGTTCGTTCGGGCGCAATGGCGGCAAATGTCCAGAAAGACAATATAACGGTGGCGGATGGCGAAGGCGAAGAACTGGCGGGCTGCACCCAAAGTCGTCGCCGTCGTCGTCCTATTGCAGCAATCGCGCATTCACTTCGAAAACCTACGTGCATTTAGTTTTAGCTAAAACGCTAATGCTCTCGAAACTTTGTCTGCTTTGACCGCAGCAGCAGCACACATGCGATTTGCATACGCGCCCAGCTCTTGAATCCGTCCGTGCGGCGCATGTCGAGTTCTCCGGCATAACTTGGTCATAAAACCGTTGGCGCACACACGCCTAACCACACCGAGAGAGACAGTGGTTGAACTCTGCGCGACTTGTTTTTCCTCAGCGGATTTTTCTCCGCCATATTGTTTCTGCGCAGTTTTTGAATTTTGATCAATTGTTTGCAATTGCACGACAACACATATATGACAAGACATACAAGAGGGAGAGAGAGGGAGAGAGATCGGCGAGTGAGACGTGGAGGAGTTGTGTTAATTTATTAATAGAAAACGAAAATTTCATCCGCTGACGAGGACGACGACGGCGGCGGAGACGTAGTCGTCGGCCAGTCGGCCATCGAACTCCTTCCTCGCTCCGTCTCTTCCTCACACGCGCGCTCGAACAACGACGCCTCGCATGGGTTAAGTCAACTTGACTTAAGTTATATTATTACAGAACCGGGCGGGCCGTAGGGGCCGCCGCCGATGTGCGGTGTGCGGTGCGGCGCCGCCGTTCTCGTGTTGCATCGACACGCGAGACGGCACGAGGTCGCGCGCTAATTAGCCAGCCTATGCAACCGACGAAAACACAAGACGCGCCCGTATAATAATGAGCGCCACGATACGCCTAATAAAATGATTAGCGCACAATATGCAGGCGGGCGCGCAGGTACGCAGGCTATTGTTCGCGCGCGCGCGCGCGCAAAAAAAACGATGAATGGGAGCGTGAAGCGGCGACTCTCTTGTAATAGCGAAGCAATATTGATACCGTTGACCATTATGGCGTCAGCAAAACGCGCTCTTTTCGGATGCGGTTGTTGTGGTTTTATTACACGTGTGCGACGCGCGAAATATATACGCGCGTCGTCTGCGTGGCGCTGCCCCGCGCGCTCGATGATCAACATAGAATCGCTAAAATTAAACGGGCGACGTCGAACGTCGACGCCGACGTTGGTAATGGCCGACGAGGCGCCACGACGCACAACTTTTCTTAATGAAACCACATGCATATACATTTCGCACGAGGGGCATTATTTTTAACCGCCGACCGAGGTATTTTCGTCGCGTCTGCACGCCATTTGTCTTTCGCGCGCGCGGCGTCGAAGCCTAGCTTAGAAAGGAAAATCGTGCATTCGAAATCGATTGTGTTCGTTCGGGCGCCAGCAGCAGCAGCAGCGCGCAGCCAAGCCTGCAAATATCGTGACGATGATGATGCAACCAACCACCGTGCACAGGCACAGGCGCGAAATGTTAGTCGAACGTGAGAGCGAGCCATCGTTCGCTTCCATCCCCGACCAATTTCCAATTTCCAATTGCGAACAGGACAGTCTCGTTTCTCTCAAGGGCGCTCGTTAGCGGGAAGGTCGTTACGGCGGAGAAAGTTCAAACTGCTAATGATGTCGTCTGCAATGCGCGTCTATATCATAACAAACAAAAGCGCGTAAACTTTACACTTCCGGTCAGGTCCTATCTTGTCTCCTATCTGTATCGCCCGCCGTTCGTACGATCAGCTTATTCATGCGTCGTTTTTTTCTCTTTCTCTCCATCAGATCGCGCACGACGCCCGACCGCGACCGCCAAGGCGCCAACAAGACTGATTGATCGACACCTCCCTTACACTCATCCCTTCGTTTCTATCTATCTAAACCTATCCAATCTACACTTTATCCCTTTCATTGCGCTTCCTTTTCATGGCGAACACCTTTTCGGCGCGTGGCTATTTTCGGATCGCATCGATACGGATGCGAATTCGAAATCCGCTGCGTTTGTTATGATTACATACGGCGGGGTCGAGAGATACACTATTAATAGCCTGTTGCTGCTACTGCCGCTGCTGATGATGATGATGATGATGATGCGCGCCCACACTCGTGGGTCACGTGCGCACAGGAAACCTAGTGATGAATAGCTCTCTCACATGACCGGATCCTAGTTATTAGAACTTGTTGTACTTCCTCCTAAATTGCGTTGCGCTAGCAGAAGAAGAACGATGGTATACTGCCATCGGAATCTAATCAAAGCATAATTCATTCATGATTGTACATGCCCGAATCGTTCGTTTGGGGCGATTGTGCAATCGCGTAAACTTTTCCAATTCCGAGTACGCGAGCGCCAGAGAGAAGGTACGTGTGTGTTATTGTTTGCGAGGCGATTACAACAACGCGAACGAGCGCCGCATATTAGCGTCATTAGAGCGGACCCGTAATGACGTGTGTGTGTGTTCACATACACAAATGCTGCTCGCGCCTTTGTATTTCGGCAATGAGTGAGCGCACGAAATAAAAACGAAAATAAAACACCCGCCACACACATGACTTAGTCACGCGTGTGTTTGGCGCTTTGCGTATGACGTCAAAATTGCGATATGCGATTTTTCCCGCCTCGAAAGCGTTGCTTCGCTGCTTCGTTGACCATATATGCGCATTTTTCACTCGCCGCACCGCCCCCGATTCATTCGTATTGCGAAAGGCGCCGCATGTGAAGGAGGAAACGTCGCCGTTGATTGATTTAAGCTTTCTTGGAAAAGTAATAAGTAATAAGACTTAAAGCACTTACAATTACACTCAAGCGATTTGGCAGTGTTTTTCTATGAGCAATATTATTTCCCTACAGTCACATCACGCGCACAACCACCTGGGAGGATCCACGTAAAACGCTCGCAGCGCAGGCGGCCCAACAGGCCCATCAAAGCGCCGAACAACTACTCAGCCCGCAGCAACAACAGCATGTAGGCGTGGTGGCTTCACCACCGCAGCAACCGCCATCGCCATCCTCTACATGCTCCGGCGGCAAGTCGGACGTGGACCTCGGTCCACTGCCCGACGGCTGGGAGCAATCGCAAACCGGCGACGGCGAAGTGTACTTCATCAACCATCAGGCGCGCACCACCTCGTGGTTTGACCCGCGAATACGTAAATATATCAATATTGTGTCGATTTGATAGTTTACCCTGACTGGATGGCTTTGTTTGTAGCGCAACACCTGCAGCAGCGCTCACCGGGCGCCGCGATGCTCACGCAGAACTGGCACACGGTGCAGACCGCCATCTCGCCGCTCTCGTCGCCGGCCAAATCCCAACAGCTGCGCTTGCATCTCCTGCAGTTGGAGCGCGAAAAGCTGAAGCAGCGCCGTCAGGAGTTGCTCATGGTGCGCAGCAGCAGCAGTGAGCTGCCCAACATGGATCCCTTCCTGCCGAGCCTCTCCGATCACTCGCGGCAGGAGTCGGCTGATAGTGGTCTAGGTCAGAAAACAATACTTGTGTGTGTTGGGGTAGGGTGTTGATTGTATTTGGATATCTTACTCTAGGTATGGGTAATTCGTACTCGATGCCGCACACACCGGAAGACTTCCTCGCCAACATGGACGACAACATGGACGTGAGCAGCGACAGTCACATACTCGAAACGCCGGATATGTCGTCGTTGAGCGACAATATCGACTCCACCGATGACCTGGTGCCGACGCTGCAGCTGGGCGAGGAGTTTCCGAGTGTTATCCTCGACGACGTCAGCGAGTACATTGTCTAGGTGGCAAAAGTAACGCATGGCAGCTGAATGTATATCTAAATCATAATTCGATTTCATGATTATGAAGATGATGAGCAGCAAGCCACGAGAAATTTTGGTGGGGTGTGGTAGGAGAGTGATTTGATGTGCAATTTGTTGTTGCCTTAAAAAAACTGTGATTATTATATACGTCGTGGCGGTGGGGGGTTCTTCGTCCCCAAAACAAGAGTGAGTGTTATGTGTCTCCATTCATCAACTAAAACAAAAACAAAAACACGCGAATATTAACAGGATATACACGGTCGATATCTATTATTTATACGCGTTATCTCCATCATCATCATCATCATCATCTGTAACGAGACGCCAACAACGCACACAATACGACGCGCAATAATTTTTTATATTCATATAGGTAAAGAAAAAAATAAGAGCGACCCGTCGGTCTTTTGTTCGTTTGCGACACCCACACCCAAGTGGCCTTGGCGAGAGAGAGTCTTATTAATCTTAAGCGATTGATTGAAAGTCTGTATTGTTTTTTAAATTGCGAAACAATCACTCTCGACGAAGAGTGTGTTTTTTTTTCGTTTTGATAACCGCAAAGCAATCTTATAACGCAATCCATCCATAAATTGGTGCCTTTTTATTGATATTAAACTCTATATATATATATACACCTACGATTTAAGCAATTTATTATTAGGAGAGATATTTAAACGTTGAAACAATCGCCTCCGATTGCGCAATCGGCGCCTCTGTACATATGATTAATCTGATTACGGCGATAAAATGGCACAGATAGTGCCATTGCTTGCGTCCGGGTACTTGATGTTTGAGTTTTGACGCTGAATTATCACAATTATAACGATTATAACGATGTTGTTTTTGGGGCGCGTCGTTGGATGATTTCTTTTTCACGTACATGTCTAATCTATGTGTAATTGATTTTTTTAAAATGTTTTTATTAATCGTTAAGTGGCCTCCGCGCGTTATTCATTACGAAGCGATGTGTGGAAGAGAATACGTCCCCGTCCGTTTGCGATTTTTAACACGGCGCGTATTTATTTCTTCGATCATCGAAGAGAAATTGATCTATTGTATGTTATCGATCGCAATATAGTTGTCGTCCCTTAAGTTTACAATCGATATGATAGCGAAACGTATGTTGTATTAATAACGTTGTGTATATATATCTTATTACTGATATCAATGATTAAATATTGTCGATGCCTTTAAACCGATTCGCTGATTTGTTGTTGGGGTCCAAATAAGCGGGAGTGACATTCAATCCTGGATGAATATAGGTATTATTTATTCGGGAACAATTTGAAAAATATGGTATTACACATCCACCTAGTATCGTCGACGGCTAACTCTAAAAAGGCACAACAAGCGTACTTCCCTCGCTCAGTACACATTCTTCTTCCTCCTACTCGGTACAGCTTACAGACTACAAGATAGGTCGTTGCAGTAGTAAAAAGAGTTTCTGGGGAATTAGTGTTAAGTGTGGTGTGTTTAGTATCTGCATTGATGTCGTCTATAACTAGCGCCCTATCATCATCATTCTAAAAACCCAACTTACTGTACAATAATATTATATTACAATCACGAAGAAATAGAAGGAGAGAAAACGAAACAACTCCGCAATCGAACACTTCTTATGCCATAATCATCAATCATTCGTTCTGTAGACATTCTGTCGTGTGCCCTATGCACACCAATCAATATGTTTGCAATAGAAACGACAGGCGTTTTGTTGTGTGGCCTCGGCTAAAAACTGCTACGCCGTTATAATATGGCTCCGGCATTTACTCCTCACCCTATAATTGCGCTAGAAACGGCAGATCAAAGTAACAAGAGAGGTAAGTACACGAGATATACATAAATTATAGGAACACAAAAATCGTTCATCATCATCATCACCACGAAATCTTTACATTATCTTACTCATTGCTGACCCGACTAAACCGAACACGGAGTGAGTATTCTCGTTTTTCCAGCGCCATTCCATTGTCAGCCACCACACACATCTTTGAGCACCATACAGGATTCTCTAATGCAATAGGTCCTCAGAAGTTCTGCTGACGCTTGCGTTTTGTGTCCATGGCGTCCTGGATCGGCTGCCGTTTGGTTTGGTAGCGCCGCCGCAGCTCATCAATTTCGCGCTCCATTTCGGCGTCGAGCGTTTGCATGCGTTGCTGCAGTTGTTCGTAGCTCAAGAACTTCAACTGCAAGTCCCAAAATGAACGCAATACAGGACAGCGCATAGCAGCACACTTACGAATTCAAAATCACCGTCGGAGAAACCGCGCTGGAAGTTGGCCTTTTCTACGGCGGGCACCGGCGGCTGGTGGGCGGCGACAGGCGCCGCCGGCAGTTGGCTGAGCTGCACGTGGTAGTGGCTCTGAAAGCGCTGCTCGTCGTCCGGTGATGCGGCGGTGGCCGGCGGCGGTTCAGCGGCCGCCGTATCGTCGAGCGTCGTCGGCGATGAGATGCCGTTGCCCTGCTTCACCTCCGCCTCTTTCTTGTCGAAGTGGTCGAGAAAGTAAGGCCGGTAGATTTTCGGTGCGGAACCAGTGTCATGTCCTGCAGATATAAGCGTCGTCAAAGAAGAATTGCGGATTGTATTCTTTGCAAAGACTCACTCCGCATTGTTTGCTCGTCCACGTCGCTGTTGATCACCATCGTGCCGAGATCCGACTGCAGTTCGACTAGTGTGCCGCATTGCGAGGACGGCAGCAGCGTGCCGGGCACCAGTGTGCCATCATCGGCGATCTCCACCATCGTCTGACTATCGATCGCGTCCTCGTACTGGAAGTCGTCGAGGATGTTCGGCTTCAGCACGCCGGCGTTCGCAAACGGCACGTTTTTATAACACAGACTCTCGCGCAGCTCGTGCGCTTCGGCGATCATTTGATTTAGTATACTAGGCTGTTTGGCGTTACCTGTGTGAACCCTACAATAACTCCACCATATACGAATACCTCTAGGAATACATACCAATGAACTCATGTTGTAGTAGATTCGTGGCGGTCGCGCGCTCCTCGGGGTTCTTCACCAGGCACAGGCTCACAAACTCGATGAACTCCGGACTCCACTGGTCCGGCTCGCGGAACGACGGCGGCGGTTTGGTAGGAATCATAAAAATCGCCCGCATCGGGTGTATATCCCCATACGGCGGCTTACCCTCCGCCATCTCCAGCGCGGTAATACCCAAGCTCCAGATATCGGCGACACAATCATACCCAATCTCCTGGATCACTTCCGGCGCCATCCAGAACGGCGTGCCGATCACCGTGTTGCGCTTCGCCATCGTATCAGTGAGCTGACCGGCGACGCCAAAATCGGCGAGCTTCGCGTGCCCCTCCGAATTAAGCAGAATATTACCCGCCTTGATGTCGCGATGGATCTTGCGCCGTAGGTGCAGGTACTCCAGCCCTTTCAGCGTGTCGCAGAGAATCGTCGCGATCTCGTCCTCCGACAGCGTCTTCTTACGCAGCCGCATGATATCCGACACGCTGCCGGCGCCGCAGTACTCCATCACGATCCACAGATCGGTGTTCTTGAAGTAGCTGCCGTAGTACTTGACCACGTACGGGCTGTCGCACTGCTGCATGATGGAGATCTCCTTGATGATCTCCTGCAGGTCGGTGTCGACGGGCACCTGCTTGATGGCGAGCACCTGCCCGGACTCCTTGTGCAGCGCCTTGTACACGCTGCCGTAGGAGCCCTCGCCCAGCTTGCAGATGATGTCGAACACCTCCTCCGGCTGGCGCGTGAGGCTCTCCTCGGAGAGCTTCTTCAGCTCGCTGCGCACGCACATGAAGCTGGTGATTATATTTATCTGCATGGTTAGTTATCGCCGCGGATATTGGTTATTGCGGTACGCGGAGAGTTTGATAATAATGAATGTTGCCCCGATTCAACACAGCCGGCTCATGTTACACAGCCACACACACACACACGCACACACACTTGGGCGCAAGGCAAGGAAAATTGATTAAGAGCGCCGCTGGTGAATAATTGATGGTGATAGCGATCCAAGGTTAAGCGATAAAGAAATCGATCTGTGTGGTGAAACTTTGCATACCTCTTGGAAGACATGGCTCTGCTGCGTTGCGCGTCGGATCGGTTCGGCGAGGCGGGGGAGTTCCCTAGGTTTTCACTGCGTCGCACACGGAACTGGCGTGCATCGTCGTCCTCAGCACCATCGGCGGCCGTTGGTTTCGTTCATATTTGGCGGTCGGCTTGTCGTCGTCGCCGGGTCATCAGATCCGCCCGCCGACTAGGAGGATTCAGCAGCACGACGCGACGGAGACAAGAGGGCACCCACGCCGATAACAACTCGCACCAACTCGCACCACTCGCAATGTGACTCCGCAATTGCAGCCGCATGCGCCTCTCCAACGCAACGAGCGCAACGCACGCTGCAGATGAATTTCACTTGATTTCACTTATGATGCGCGCGATGCGCGAATAGTGTGGTAGGCAACCAGTGCGCGATCGATTCAAACTCCGCCTCTTTTTTCCCCCCTCACAAAGTCAAGTTCAAGTTCACGCAATCCCATTCCACCCCCACAACCTTTACCGCAGAGTATTACTCTTTGCTTTACCGAATCAGAACTGATTGCAAGTAATTTCAGTGGATCAGTGGACGTGGAAAAGATGATTGGGGCAAAACCGGAAGAGTTTGATGCAGTCCTGCCAACGGAAGTCGCCAGAAGGTATGTATGGAGTTAACCGTGATAAACATTAGTAAGATTGTCAATAACAAAGCACAGTTCATTGGTAAATGGCTAATGCGAACAAACTGAATGTTTGATGAATAGAATTGATAAATGACTCAAATTTACTCAATGTGTGGTGCATAATGAATATGTGCTTAATGGATAAATTAACATCGGAATGTATGTATTATATGTTTGTACATAACGTAAACAGTGCACATTACAAATAATGATGCAGTGAATCTAAAAATATATTAATTATTATATTCTTTGGAACAAAACGTATAATAAAGGTTTATTTTTGATGGCGGTAAATTAAATGATGGCGATTTTTATGTAAAAAGGGTTGGTTAATCGCTGCGAGCATTGCTTTTATCCTTCCAATCTTTCGTCGCCGACATATTCAGTTTGTTTAGGAAATTCTCGACCTTATTCTCCAATTTTGTGGTTGTCCTAGACTGTAACATGATTAATTGTATGCATCTTACTACAAATGACTTCAAATCAAAGCACCACACCACACACACTCAACTTTTGAGTTGTATATTGTAGTTTTCTTATTTAACTAACATTTGTAATATGTAATATGTAATAAGTTGGTTGAATTGAGTATTATGTTGAGATTTATAACTGGTAACATTGTGATTGAGTCTTATTCTTAATCATAGAAGCCAAGAAAAGCCAAAATATTGCCTTAATTAATACTGTTCCTTACGAACCGCCATAATGGGAGAAAAGTTTAAAATACCTTAACTTGCAACCCCATCTCCTCCAAGAAGATGCCCATCGGTGTGCGCGTGAAACCGATCGGTTCTATCGTATTCACCAGCTTGTTCTTTACGTTTCGCAATCGTAGCGATGAGTGTATAAAGATGGCTAAATTTATAAATATAGACACTAACAATAAGCACAAGTTGTTGTAATACTCACCATTAAATGGCACAAGCAAAGCCAACAAGAACACCATCAAAGATCCCATGACAGTGGCGAGGAGATAGTATGAGAGCGTGAAGATAACACCAGTGGAGACGATCGGATGTCGACGCTTGAATTGCCCGAGTGCACCCTCCTCGTTGGTCACATACGCCAACACGCCGAAGATGACGATCATCGCCAGGAAGCCGGTGATGATCTGCAGCGGGTGGATCATGCCGAACACGATGAAGATGATGACGGCGGCGAGGAAGTAATTGCTCTGGTAGTAGAGCAGATTGCTGGTGATGCGATTACCCCATTTCTCCCAGTCGGAGAAGTTGGGCAGTTGGAAGCGCGCCGACTCCAGCAGGAAGTCGTCGAGGGTGCGCAGCGGTGCGTATTGTATGCCGCTGTTTGATTTGCTCATGATGAAACTGGGAAGTGCCTTTGGCTCTCAATGCTATAAATACGAGGAAAGAAAGTGCAATGAATTCGTTATGCGTTCTGAATAATAATTACTTCGACAATATTCACCTTGCTTGCGTGTAGAGTTCTTATTGGAAACAATTTATAACTCGTTGCATGTTGTGGTTTCATGAATGATGTGTAATGCGTAAAAATAGTCGCGCGCAAGTAGGGAAGGTGCGTTTGTTGCGGTTGGCAACGGATGAAATGGGGGGACAATATCCCCCCTTTGATGTAAACTACTGCGCGTGCGCATTTTGGAGTTCCCCCCACAACTTTTGACGGTTAGCTTTGTCAATTTTGTAACTTTCAAAGAGATTTTTAAGGAGTTTCGAAACAATGATGCGATTCACTTAATAAAAAATCTTTCATTGCAAAAGAAAAAAAAAACAAATAAATAATCAATTAAAAAGTTGCACACACGTTCATCTACATTAACTCATTTTGTCCACCATTGTTCTCGTTATCATAGATATATTTATTATTTAAAAGTAATTTCTTCCTTATCGAATTTTTTATCATATTAGAATATGAGAAACATATAATTCATCTTTTTCTTAGTCGTTATTAATAAATCCTTAAATTTAGCATCGTAATCTTACAAATGTGGTTGTTTTGCTGTCGCCCAACGACTTCTTCTCCTTGTTTCTTTTTGCTTTCGACAACATTTACTTTTGATTGCAACAATCCATAATTGATTGACGGCCGGCCGCATTGCGCAGGCGAACTCTCTTGGGCAAATACACTCCGCGCACAGAGCGTACGAATGGCTTGACGGGGGTTACCCGTGGTTCCCCGTCCCTGGATTATCAGCATTATCAACGGTTCGGTTTCAGTTCGCTGCGCATTGCGCCCGCACGTCCCCTCTCATTGCCTCCCCACTAAGCCTAATGATTTTTGCTTAAAAGAAAGAACGATTTACGAAAAAACGTATTTATAACAGGGAGGGAAAAAACGAATGTAGTTACTTCCTTAACACCTACCGACACGATATCTTTATATATATAATATATATTTATTATTGAACGTGAAACCGCTTAGAAGTGCCTAGTGCTAAATCTGTATTTGCATCGCGTTTGGATTTGCATCTTTTTTTTTTGGGGGAGAAAAATGACACATCGAGAGAACGAACGCGATTCCGCTTTTCATACGCTACGCTACGAAAACATTCTGAGATCACCGAACGTGATCATCATCGAGGAGAATCGAGGAGGTGGGATGATGGCTGGAAATGAAATGGTTATTTTGCTCAAACAGGAAATGCGGGAAAACGGGATTGTATCACGGTGACATACCTACCCAACAAGAGGTGCTACGTAATCCACTCCACTCTCTTCAAACACGTATTACTTTTGAGCGGTGAATTCTTTGCCAAAAGCTGAGGGACAGGGGATGCAACTCAGGGAGGCATGTGATGTGTGTTACGAGAAGGTGCGATTATGACGACGATGATGATGACGACGACGAAGAGAGACAGAGGTCAGTGGTATTAGGACGCGATGGCGATCGTACACCACCGGCGTTATAACTCCATGTCTTCCGCCTCGTTCTCGGAGAAGTCCGACATGCTCGACTCGCTGTCGGAGCTGACGTTCGTCTCCTGGCCACGCAGCGCTTCTTCCGTCGCGAATCGCCGCACGTATTCTGCGCCCATCCATCATACACGTGGTAATCACCAGCATGGATGTCGCTGGAGGTACATACCTGAGACCTTCTTCTTGTACTCCTCGGGTTTGTGGAGGTACATCGACGCCGCATCGCCGTTGAGCGGATCGATCGGATTCGGGTAGGTGAGTAATTGTGGTAAAAACGATTCGAATATATTCGATAGATCTGCAATTCCGATCAATGCACATTCATTGTACTCAGAAAGCATGCCAGGTTACCATATAAAGCCGTCCACGCCTGATTGATAACGTCGAGGCACACGGTGCCGGAGACCTCGTCGATGTTCGGATGGTACACGCGGTTCATGAAGCCTATGCTCGGCGACTTGAAGGGGTAGTGCTCCGGCAGGTGGACCCTCACCTTCCACACGCCGCCCTCGTACGGTGCTGCAAACCAAGCGCAATTGTTATCTCGCCTTGTCCGCCGTATGCTTCCCGGCATCAAACGTAGGGCAATTCTTACTTCCGCGCGGACCGTAAAACTTCACGCAGAAATCGTTCAGCCCACCAAGAATGGTGACTTCGTGTTTGCTTTCGATTCTATTCGACTTGTATTAAGGATCTGTATTCGAGGGGAGCGCGGTTTGTGGGACACATGCAAATAAGTGTGAGCACTTACTTCCTTTCGGGCCATAGAATTTAACACAAAATTCGTGTAGACCGCCGAGCAAGGTCACCTCATGCTTACTTTCGATGCTAAATCGAAGAAATTAAGGAAACATAAAGGTATGATTATCATGCAAAACAATTCCGCAAAGCAGCAGTGTGAGTGGCGGCGATGATAACTCGAAATGTTGTTATTGATAAGCGTGCAGAGAAGATATGCCAAAGCGAACGCGTGAAATATCACATGTGCGCGCCTTCTTTTTGTTGTGAAAGATATCAGCTGATGATGTAAACACACAAACAAAGAGCATTATCGCCGTTCGCCATTTGCGTTCACGCTCCGCTAACGACTACAATTAACAGCCAGCCAGCCAGCAGCAATAGCAGCAGTTGCAAAGGAGGCGCCCACTTGTATATGCGTAGAATATCAACAGCGCGCCGCGCACAATAGAAAGTGTGCATGCGTGCGTTCGTTCGCGCGCCATCAGCTGATGGCACACAAGACGAAGAAAAAAATGTAAGCGCACGCAATGTGTGGGTGGTAGGGTAGATCTCCCCATTTTGGGGATCGATTCCCAACATCGATAATGCGCCGATTGTTAGACAAAGGATACAGTTTGATAACGTCCGTGTCCATGCGTCGCTTGCCAGCGCTGGGTGACGACATCGCGACAAATGATCCTGATGATGGCCTCCCCCCTCGAACACCCGCGCAGCAGCAGCAGCAGCTCCTCCTCGTGCGACTGGGCAGCACCACCACCAGCAGCCGGTGGAGGTACTGAAGTAGCGACGAGCAGCCCCTGGGCCCGATGTGTGTCACGCCACGGACGAATGCATGCGAATCGCGGGCGGCCGCCTCCTGTCACACGAATTTATCAATACGCGCGCGCGCGCGGAAACAACGCGCAATTCGCGATTCCTGTGTGTTTATCGTCGCTCTCAGAAACGGTGCGTGGGCGGATGGCGCGAAACGACAGTGCTTGCAGAGACGCAGTGGCGATCAATGCGACGGTGATGGGACGAGCAGCTCACAAAGGAAACGCTGGCGATGGTGTGCGAGTCAGTCGGGAGACAAACGAGGCCACGGTCGAAGCGCAACTGTGGCACGACGGCTGTTTCTGACAAGCGCGAACCCCCAGTCGTCTGGCGGAGCTCCCTTCCAAAAACTCTGCAGCGAACCAATCAGCTGTTGGTGCGCATGCGTTCTCGGAACGAGCATTCGTGTAAAAAACACACGGCACGCAAGAGTGGGGGAGGGCAACCTCAGGGGGGAAACCGTCTGAGTTATGGTGGTGGTACTGTATGCACACACAAATGTGTATGAAATTGAAAATTATCTAAAAAGTACATTCCACCACCATCGAGGAGGCGAACGGGTAAATGACCCACGTAGGGGCAAAAAGAAAGCCAGACGGTGGCGCATTGAACTCTCTTACCCTCCCTCCCATCCCTCCCTTTCGCCTGCAGGCATGCACGTGCCAGCCGTGCGCGACGACGCGGGAGGGTTGAACGAGGTCGAGGTCGTTGCCAGCGCCTTGGTGTTATTGTTCACTGGTGTACGAAATGTATTTGACTAGCCACGCGGTGCGCACAAGATTCATACTGCCTTTCTCTCATACCATACTGCACAATTGCCTACTAATTATCATTAAAACGCGAGCTGCGAGGGCGAAGAGGGCGACAAGAGGGTCCATCAGGTTACACCTGATTGGTGGCGCGCATAATCTGCTCGGCGAGATGCGTCTGGTTGGGCGTGGGCGCCGAATTCAGCACAAACTCCGACGTGGTGATGTAGAGGCCGACGAGCAGCCCGATGACGGCGGCGAGGGCGACGCTGCGCTGGAAGATGATGCACGTGGCGACGCAGAGGCCCGCGTAGGTGGCGTACCGCGTGAAGAGCACGTACTGCTGGCGGCCTTCTTGGTCAGCATCTGCATCGTTATCCCCAACACACTAACACCTGTTGGGGGAAGGGAAAAAAGGGGTCGCATCTTACCCACACACATGTTATCTCGCAGGACATATCCACTTGCGCAGCGCACGCACATGTCGGGCCCATCACCGGAGCAGCCAGCGCAGGATCTATCACAGTCCAGACAAGAGTACGCGCCGTCCGAGTTGACGCAGAACTGCAGCGGGTTGCAGGGCGCGACTGGCGCCGCACACTCGTTGATGTCCAAGCAACCCTTCTCCGCGTCGCTCATCCATCCATGTCCGCATTTGACGCATCCTAAATGCGCAAATTTACACCTGCAATTTGCTGAGGGGACACGTTCCACACCAACCTTTTGGACCAGCCTTGGTGCATCCACCATCGCAAGCCGGATGGCAGGGCGAACACAGTAGCTTCTGCTCGTCTTTGTACGCTTCGTAGAAACCCTCCGCACAGGTCTCGCAAGCTTCACCCGCATACCCCGCATCGCATGCGCATTGCCCGTTACCTTTCCGCGTGCCGGCGCCCTTGCACTTGCCGTTGCTGCTGCAAACCGCTTCGGGATACCCGGCGCAAGGTGTGCAATTCACACCAAAGTGGTGCTCCGGACAGCAGTGCTGCAGCTTCTCGATGCAGACGTACTCGTGCAGATCAGGGTGGGTGTCCTGCGCATTGAACCACCACTCCTCCAGCATGGCGTCGTGCTGCTCGTTGAGCGCGTAGCACTGCGTCTGGCCCTCGGTGACATCCTCGCAGACGCTCTCCTGGATCTCGACGAGCCGCACCTCGCTGCGCGCGTACGAACGCAGCTTCTCCTCCTCCCAGGCGGCGTCGCCGCCTTCGAACTTTCCACGTTCGGTTTTTTGCATGCCCTTGTTTGCAGCAAACAGACGGAAGGTCAGAGAGGTGGTGAAAAGATAGAAGCCAAACTCACCCTCTGGAAGGAGTCGACGTACACCTTGCAAGCGCGGCATGGCGGTAGCTTCGTCTGCTTGAGGAGATCTTTTTTGCTCGGTACCAAATTGCTGCCGTCCACCAGGGTGATGTAGGTTAAAACATTCGCGACCGCAAGGATTACATGGAATAATGAATGAAAGTTGCGTGCAAATCGCATTGTTTTCTTCACGGCCACGTTGCAGACGGGGGGAAACTCGTTAAGTACGCAAAGTTAAGGAGAAAACGTGGAAAACTTGTAATTTTTCACGGATTACGTGTAAAAATGTTCGCTAAACACCTAGCCTAGCCTTACTTTAGATTTTGCTAAAATGGTTGCATAGGTTGCAATTGCAAATGCAGAATTCAAAAGTTATACAAAGTAACGGCCGTTATATATTTGCATACGATTAACGTGACTAATTTGTAGGCATTATCGCGCAAATATTGCCCTTTGGCTTAACTTCGGGCAAACAAAGGCGGATGGGAAAATACCGCAAGCGTCGTATGGTCGCAGCTGATTAGAAGGCAAATCGATAAAAACGCGTGTGCGCGTTGTTGATTTCTAAATGCGGACGGATTCCATTATTAGCACATAAAATCCATCACACGCTCTCAAACGAATGACCTATTGTCAAAGACATTCCAAACACAGCTGTTGTTTGTTATTCAGTGGCGGTGCATCGGCTGCAATCATTTCCGGGTGCATAGCCCAAATCGAAAGCGCGTAAGTCTTACTTATTGTTAATTATATTGACATAATTCTATGCATGTTGATTGTGCTTTTGTTGGCTCTGAATCTGAACAAAAGCGACTTCGAGGCGACTAGGAAGTGATTTGTTGACGGACTATTATTATAAGTACTAATTATTCAATGATAAAGTGGATTAGAATAGACGCAACGACTCAACAACAATCAAGTGTTTTGATTTCTTATCAATCCGCTGTCTTATCGCCTAGCAAAAATCAATGTAGTCTTTTCATCACGTTCGCGATTACAACATTACGATCTACATAGTAAATATAGCATTAATATAAGTTTAAAAAACGGTTACTATGTTGGAAAAGCGAAAGCGATAGTTTGTTATCTCTGCAACAATTTTCGCCAAACGCTACCGGTGTTACACTACAATTTTGCATGTGCAAATAATCCTAATCGTTAAGTTCGAGTTAAAATCTTGATCAAACACATGGTTCGCCGCGCCATCATCTCATCTCATCTGCTTTACAACAAGTTGATTTATGCGGTAAACGATGACAAAAACCATGGCGGTGTTTCGCATTATAAATAACCATCGTCTATAAAGGTGGTGCGCACCAGTGCGCACAACACGCGCACGTTGGGTGCTCGTCACGTGTACGCTCGCGAAATCACTTCAACTTCCAACCGCGACAAACGCATTAAAACGAGGAAAATGGGTTAAAACGCAGGACGCAGGCACAGAGCCACGAAAACAATTCACATAACGATAACAACACGTGTGAATCATAGCAGACGCAAGAGTTGCGTCGTTTGCTGAAAATATTGCGACGCATTATCATTAACATTTCTAGATTTAGATCAAATGCAAATTACTTTTGATTGTATCGCGATTTCATTGTCGATTTCATTTTAATGCACACCCGAAAAAAACTGCATGCACGGTCGTTCACATATCCAATCATTACTTATTCAATTCAATAAACCGTTTCTTTCGTCCGTCCGGTTTCTTTACGTGGCGCGTGTGTGTTTTTTTGTTTCCATTGGCTTGGAGTTTATTTGCATGCGGTACGCCACCGAGAAGCACGCTTCCACTGCGTGTTCAAGCCGACGATAATAATAAAAGCGGTCGGCGCGAGGAGGGAATATGCGTATATTTGGCGCGAGCGCGAGTCAACTTATCTCAGTTCGTTCGTTGTTACAGAGCACAACGCACAACGCACAACAAACTATTTGAAAAAGTTTTTGTTCGATTCCAGTGGTCTAGCTCACAATCAGACTCAACTCACCGAAGAAGAAGAGAAGACGTTTTGCAAAGTTTTCGATTTGGATCGAACCACAATGTTGTTACATCCTAATAACGTTCAAAACAGGTAAATTTAAATTAAAATTACTACTATTTACTCGTTTAAGTTTGACTTGATAAATTTTGGTTAATTATTAACATTGGGTCGTTCACTTTACCTAATTTGACTTATACCATAAGTATATATACTTACAATTAGTGGAATGTTATGTTTTAATGTCATAGATGAAAAGTTGGCATACAAAAGATTTCCCAAGTACGCAGTTTTCAAAACCGAGATATTTTTAGTATGTACTTGACGTATAACAAAGACCCACGCATTATCCATCAATCACTTGATTTGATTTTGTAATTAGTAATTACACACGTTTGTAGTAATTAAATCGTGTTCCCGTTAACAACAAATTGATCGTTATCTACTCATTTGAGAAAAACAACAAAGACCAATATATGTAGTTACCTAACACTACCTAATAAGTACTTAGATGTCATTTCAAGTACTTTGTTATTTTTATCCGTCTCATAAACGTCCTCATTTCTTAAGTCAATTGTTTATCTACTTAACCGGTTTGTAATTAATCTGTTTCTTTTTTAGTGCGGAAGAACCCGCTTCCCACCGATACTGCCGATCTGTATCCATCGAATCCCCATGCGTCGAGCACTCCTCGAACTTTGTGGTGAGCAGCGAGGTGCCCGTACCGGAAGTGCCTCCACGTGGCGCTCGCATCCGCGTTGTATGCGCGGGCGCATGCTATCGCAACCGCAATCGCCTACCCTCTTCCTCCTCCTCCACCTCCACCTCCTCGGCGACCATCCCCGAAGCGGACGACATGCCCAGCCAGACCAACTACGGCATTCGCGATTCAGCGCTCTTCCCCGGCTTTGAAGTGTCCGGTGTGATCGACGCGCTCGGCCCCGACGTCACTCCCGGCAGTGGTCTCACCGTCGGTCAGCGCGTCGTCCTCTACCCACACGAAGACATCTCGCACGGCTACTCCGAGTACGTGGTGGTAAACGAGCTCGACTTCATCGTGCCCATCCCCAACAACCTCCCCCTGGCCGTCGCCGCCATGCTACCAACCGGCGCACTCCTCGGCCAAAACGCCGTCCTCGCCGCACACGAGCACGTGCGCCGCCTTATCGCCTCATCGCCCGCCGGCAACGTAGTGCGTATTCTCGTCGTCGGCACCGGCGGGCTAGCACTATGGGCACTGCGCATCGCCGCCCACCACTTCGGCGCTGATGAGCATCGCGCAAGGGTTAAAGTCACCGTCGCTGTGATGCGCGATGAGGGCTTCAAGGTGGCAAAGAGCATACACAACGTGAGCACCGTGCAATGGCAGGAGGATTTGTATGAGAATCAGATTGTGGAGCGCACGATGAACGCGTGTAATGGGCGCGTTGATATTGTGATCAATTTCGGGACAACGGCGCGCACGCTGCAGCGCTCGTTGAAGTGTCTGAACAAGCAGGGTGTGGTGCTGGTGAATGAGGAAGTTGCTGAGAGATTGCTGCCCAAGTTCCAGCCGATTGCCGAGGAGCAACAACAAAGGATTGAGACGGTTGGCAAAGGGAATGTGGAGCAGTTGAGAGAGTTGGTGCAATTGGTCTCGGATGGAGTGGTGAGTTGTGTTAAATTGTTTCAAGATGAAACCGTTATTGATAATAAATTGCTTTTGTAGATAACACCACCTCCGCATACGGTCTTCCCGGCGGATCAGGCTGGATCCGTTATTCAGATGCTGTGCAAATCGGAGATTCCCGGGCGTGCTATCCTGCGCTTCCAGGATATTGAATGAAAAGATGGGAATGGTGAGATGGAGAGCGCTTATATTGTGATAATACGATACGGCCATTCGTATGTATCTTGTGTATAGAGTATTAACTAATATTTTACTATAATAATCGCTAATAATAGATTAATGCAAGAATAAATTTCGGTTTCTGAGAGACGAGTTGTTCTTATTATCGAGTTATCAATGTATTCCTTGGTGTATTGTACTACATATACATATGAAGAAATAATAAAGAAATCTTAACAATCCATAAAAAAAAATAAGCAAGCCAAGTGACCAAGTGTACATATTATTGACTTTGATGACAGTTTATGAGCAAATGATCAATTGTTACGTTAGTGGAATGATTTCTTTTTGATTTGTTAAGGTTAAATTAATGGAAGTAATTAAATTATTGGAAAAATGGACAATTTCAACTTACGTGTTAGACGCAATTTACTGGATGTGATCCACGACCAATGCACACTTGCAGCCACCCCCGTACGGATGCAAACGGACACTGTGGCTAAACTTCCAGGGAGATTTAATTGCCGACGAATATTAGCTGGTTTTCATGGTCACCATCATCACCATTATGACACTCAATTTGAAGCTAACCTTACTCCAGAAATCAATGGTAATTTTATAAATGTTTTACACTTCCTGTTATTTCGATTGAAATTATGTACAACAAACGGATGTTAACTGCAAACGATGGTGCTGCCACCAGTTGTAACGAATCTTTTCCCCACCATTTTCCTAACCCTTTCGCCATTTCTAACCCCAACAAGCACAAACGCATTCACGCCATTCACGCCATTGTACTGTATGTTGTGCAAGCGCATCACTAATTCTACAACGCAATTTCCATCAAAAACGCACTCGCGGTCACTTGCGGTCGGTGTAAGTGAGTGGTGACACCGCTTGTGCAACGCATCGCGCCGCCGAGGATGTTCTCCAACACGACGCGGACCGGTTTTGGAGGGAACTCAAGTAAATGTTGTCATTTTGTGCCCCCCAGAGAAAAAAAAAACAGTCGCAATGCGTTAAGCAAACATTGTAAGCAATTGTCTGTTGTTTTCTGCAGCGTTTGGTAGTCCGGCGCAGGCGAATCCCTTCGGCACCACGTCCCAAATGTTCGGCACGCCAACATCCACCTTCGGCGCATCGGCGTTTGGCCAGCCAGCTGGACAGAACGTCTTCGGGCAGATGCAGCCGCAACCGCAGAACCAGCTCTTCAGTTCGGCGAACACGTCGTCGTTTGGAACACCCGCCCAGAATGCTTTCGGTGAGTACATTGCATGGGTTGTAACACAAGTTGGGAGACTATATTAACACAGAGCATGTAGGTTCCACCTCATTGTTTGGCCAACAAAACCCACCAGCATCAACGTCGCTCTTCGGCGGTACTTCATCGTTCGGCCAGCAGAACAAGCAGCCGGGATACGCGTTCTCCACGCCGCAAGCGGGCGGTGGGCTGTTTGGACAGACAAGCACGCTGGCCGCACAGGCTGGGATGTTCCAGCCGGCGACCTCCAGCGGCATCTTCGGCGCGACTACGGGCAGTGTTGGTGGCGGCGGTGGCGGTTTCGGTATGCCCGTGCAGCAATCAGGTACCACCATCAAGTTCCAACCCGTCACCAGTACAGACTCGATGCAGAAGGGGGGCAGTACGACCGTCATCAACACGAAACACCATTGCATCTCGTGTATGAAAGAGTATGAGAATAAGTCGTTTGAGGAGTTGCGCTTGGAGGACTATGTGGCGAATCGGAAGGGCCCGCAGGCGGGTGGCGCGTTCGGTGGTACAGCTCAACCGTTTGCTTCCACAGCCGGCGGCGGTGTGGTGGTGGGTGGAGGCGGCGGCGGTGGCGGGATATTCGGTCAGAGCGCCGATCCGAAGCCGGCATTCGGCGCACCCAACACGTTCGCAGCACCGGCGCCCGCGTTCGGGGCCGCCACCACCGGTAACATATTCGGCAAACCGGCGTTCGGCTCGACGACGACAAGCACCAGCGGCTTTGGGTCGTCTTTTGGCGCGCCGCAAACGAGCGGCGGGAACATGTTCGGCGGCGGTGCCACACAGCAGAACAAACCCTTCGGGCAAGCGACGCCGTTGTTCGGGGCGCAGCCCGTCCAGCAAACTACCTTCGGTGCCGGCACGAACAATTTCTTCGGACAGAACACCGCAGCGGTGCAGCCACAACAGCAGCAGCAAAGCGCCTTCTTCAAACCGGCACAACCGACATTCTCCACGCCGCAAACGGGGTTTGCATTCGGTCAGCAGCCGACGTCGACGCAGGCTACTGGGTTATTCAACCAGCCGAAGAACACCGGGTTCTCGTTGTTCGGCACAACCACCACAACAGCAACGTCCGCCTGGCCGGCGACGAACTCTTTCGGCACGACGAACGCGTTTGCAAAGCCCGCACAGCCGGCGTTCGGTCAGCCGACGCAGACGGGCTTTGGAACTGGCTTGCAAATGCCGCAGAATAATCTATTTGGTACTCTTGGGCCGAAGCCAGCATTCGGGACGAATTCTTCAACGAGTCTCTTTGGTAATTCTACCCTGCAACCAGCACCCGCGTTTGGTATGCAACAGCAAACTGCACCGCAGCCTGTCACCCTCAATACGTCGACGCAGCTAAACGACTTGCGTACAATGATAGCCAATTGCGATCCATATGGTTATTCGCCACACTTGGACAATTTGGAGGCTTTTAAACCAAGCGGCACTCATTATGTGACCAATCCCAAGGACATTGATAATTACCTGAAAGAAACTGAGAAGACTACGCCGAATACGACGCCGAAAGCGAGGAAGATTCATGTCAAGAATCCGAACACGATGGACAAGTGGAAGATGTTCGAATCGTCTTATGAGGATGATAAATCCCCGGTGGGTCATTCGATCAATCGAAGCATCAAACGGTTGACCATTCCGAGGGAAACGAATGCTCCAGTGCATGTCATAGTTAACGGACGTTTGGTGGAGAAAAACGCGGAGGAGAATAGCGTCATTGGCAAACCTTTACAAGTTTCCTCTTTTGACTCGCCTTCTTCTTCTTCAACGCCACCGCCGCCAGTTACTCAGAGCAGCAGCAGCGCAACCAATCCAAAACCGTCGATGAGGGATTCAAGCGTTGGCACTGAGACGCTTGATGCATCCACACCACCATTGCGGACGTCAAACGCACCCCGCGTCAACATGGGAGTGGTGAACATCGACACCATTGATGACACTTCACAGCAGAAATTCTTAAGCTCTGCGGAAGTGACTGATACCTGTGGTATCATCTGCACCCGTCCACAATATTACACGCTGCCCGCGTTGGATAAGTTGGCACAGTTCAAAAACCCCGACGGTACGTGTTTCATGAAGGGTTTCACCATCGGCCGGCATGGATACGGTAACGTGCACTTTCCGGACGTGATGAACGTCGCTGGATTGAACATTGACGAGCTGGTACATTTCTGCCACAAACAAATCTGTATCTATGTCAATGACGACACCAAACCGCCGGTGGGCGAGGGTTTGAACCGTCCCGCGCAGGTCACTTTGGATCGCGTGTTTCCGACCAACACGGACCTGACGCGGACTAGCGAGGCGTTTGAGGAGGACGCGCACCAGGCGGAGCTGGAGTTCGAGGAGATGCTGCGCAAAGCGTGCGCGCGCGCTGGCACCACGTTCGTGGATTACCGCCCGGAGACCGGGTCGTGGGTGTTTAACGTCTATCACTTTTCGAAGTACGGTCTGCTCGATGTAGACGAGGATGATATCCGTCGCGAAGCGGGACAGACGGGGGCCAGTTTTGAGGCTAGTCAGCAGGATATCTCACCGATTGAAAAAGAGGCTCCGGTGGCAGCGGCGCCACGCGAGCATCGTGGGCTGGGTGGCAGGGCGCGTATCGAACGCTCGGAAACGGATGCAGCCGGCAATGTCTACGAACCACCCATGGATTTGCATATGTCGGCGACCTTCGATCACGAGGAGCTTCCCACACGCTGGGAACAAGACCGCCAACCCAAGCGGAATATGTCGATCATGCAAATGAAGTACATGTTCTTCGATGACGAGTCCAGGAGAGACCAGCAGATGATAGACGCGGAGAAAATGGATGAGATGGATGTGCATTCGACGTTCAATGTGAGCGAGAGTCCCGAGCCGATGAGCGAAATCCTCCAGGCAGCGGTGGTGCGGCCGCGGGAGTGGCATGGCCCGGAAATATTCGTCGTCCGCAATACCAGTCGATTGGTTCCCGCGGAGAAGTCCCTCCTGGTCAACAGGAGCGTTATGGATGCTACTCTGTTTCGGGGCAGAGGTTTCAAATGCGGTTGGGGCGCCGGTTTGAAGATGTACGCCTTGATGGAGAATAAGATTGCCGAGGTGAAAGTCTCTCAGGTAGATATCGATATGGAGGCACCCGATAACGACCCCTTCGCGGACGCCACCCAATTGAAGATGTTCATTGGATTGCTGCAAAAGCAGACCACGATGGATTTACAGACGCATGCTGGAGAGTCCATACCATGGTTCCACATGCAGCAAGCCGAAGTATCAGATGAGATGAATGATGCCTCGGCGCCACGTAGCTTGCTCTATCGCCAATTTAAACTCGCCGAAAGTCTGGCCGAAAAGCATCCGCGCAATAAACGCATGGCGTACTATCAACGCGTGTGGCGGCTCTTGGTAGCTTTGTGGGACGCCCCGCCGACGCAAACCAACATCAATCACTATCGCCGCGAGATGTTTAATGACTGGCTGGAGCACGCCACGGCATCCACGGTGAACGCTCTCCTTGGCGAAAGCAGGCAACAGTCCACGCCGGAGAATGTGCTTGCTTGTCTATCAGGCCACAAAATCGACGACGCCGTCGACATGGCAAACACCACCGGCCATCCACAACTAGCACTGATGGTCTCGCAATTGAACGCGTCCAACCAGACGAGGTATTGCGTACAGAATCAACTCCAGCAATGGAATCACACTGGTGCGATGGACCTGATTGACATCCACATGCAACGGTTGTATATTCTATGCTCGGGGATGCCGACCGGTCACCAGGGGGTGAACGTGCTGGAAGGAATGGATTGGTTGCGTTGCCTAGCCATTTATTACTGGTACGTCTGCCTATCGTCGGAACCGCTCGAGGTGTCGGTGGGGTTGTATGAAGACGCTTTCGCCAAGCGCGGGCATGCTGCGGCGCCCACCTCGCAGCACTGCTCCGTGCAGCACACTTGGGACATACTCTTCCACATTATGAAGCTTTACTGCAACCGGCAGAACTCCCTTGAAGTTCTGCTCTCCCCGCAAACGCACACCTCCGATCCGAACGACTACCGACTCAGCTGGCTGCTGCAGCAAGTGTTCCTCTCGATGGGCGTCGGCATCGTGAGCGACGAATGCCACAACCACACAACAACAAGCTTCGCCACCCAGCTGGAGGAAGCCGGCCAATACAAATGGTGCATTTTTGTGCTGCTGCATATTAAAAACCCGGTGGTGCGCCGGAATCTGGTGATGGGGGTGCTCGATCGCCATCTGCACCACATGGACGCCGACCTGGAGGAATACATCGTATGCAGTTTGTACGTGCCGGCTGCGTGGCTGCATGAGGTGAAAGCAGCACGTAGCCGCCTCCTGGACATGCATTGGCAGGCATACCAACATCTCTGCCATTCAGGACGTCACTACGAGGCGCACGAAATCCTCATCGACAAGCTCACCCCCACCCTGGTGGGGAATCATGAGTTTGATATACTCGACGCATTACTGCAACGCGTGGAACCATCGTCCGTGCAGATCACACGTTGGAAGTACCAGGGCGGGTTGATAATGCGTTTCGTGCGTTTCTGGCGTGTGATGCTCGCGTTCCAGGAGAACCGAGAGGTGCCGCATGCGGAAGTGGCTGGAATTCATATGGAATTGAATCAGTTACTCATGCATTTGCGGCGGTACGGTGCCGGTGCGGACCACCAGCACGTGATGGTTGTTGCGGAAATGTCCAAATACTGCGCCAGTTTTTACACAACACTGATGAAGTACGCGCGAGGTTCGTTGCGCGATATGTGCGAGCTGAACGAGCAGTTCAACTTGGCTGTAATGCCGTTTGATTACAAGTATGCCGAGCTAAATAAATTTCTATCATACAGGCGTTGATTTGAACCATCTTTGCGATATCTATTATAATTTCTCGTAGTAATAATTGTAATATTATCGTATACATTTTTAGCTAAGTTTTAGTACACAATATAAAATTGGATATGTTTCTGTAATGAGTTTGGGGTTTGTTTTTGTATGCAGTATTTTCGCATTACATCTCTGATTTCTATCCGCGCGAATGATAATTATATTATGTTTGTTCCGTTAAGTGCAAATTGTGTTTTATTATGTGCGTAAATTAACTTGGTGCGATTTTGCATGCGCGCCCGTTCGGAACGGTGTATTATATTTGTTTCGCGTATGTTGAATACGATGTACGTGCGAAAGCTATTAACTTTTCTCGGGACGGAGGGTATGCAATGTGGTAAATGTTCTTCATGATAGGCATTGTCGAAAATTTTGGAGGAGGAAAGAGTGAGTGATGAGAGAGGAGTGGGCAATTTTTGTGAATTAATTTCGCTTGCGTTCGAATAACTGTTCATGGCGCGGCTCGCGTCAAGCGGAGTACACACGCACGATGCGGTGATGCAATCCACATGGAATTTATAGATTTATATACCTTTCATACCCATCCAAAAGAAAAAATAAATGGCAATCTAAACAGCGATATTCTGTAAATGAAATTGAAAAACATATATTTGTTAATTAAAGAAAAATTGGAAACAACTTAAATATTTGTAAATGATTAAGGATTTGATTATTTTATCAAAATTACACATGAAATTGAATTGGAGAACGTTTTGGCACGAGTCTACCGACCTATTGACACAAACGGTGGTGTTTGTAATGCACAACTTTCACCAGCCTCTGACCTTTACTCTTTTCAACTAGATAACGACCGTTTGGTATATTACCAGACACGTTGTCGGGTAAGAAAATAACAAGAACTACCATATACGGATGGAATTGGAAATCCACGCATAATGAAAACGGCAGGAATGTTATCCCGAATGAAATGAAAATATTAGATATGCATTGCACTTGTTTACTTGTACGTACAATGTCCGAGGATACCTGTCTCCGCCGCCGCCGCCGACGAGGTCAGGTGCGACGCGCGAAGTGGGGCAACTGTGGGAGGCGCACCGGCACTTGCACGCTGCGAACGCAGCCAGCCGAAGAGGAGAAGAGTAGTAGTAACTGCGTTAAAAGCGTTGTAGTAGTAGAAGTCAGGTAGGTAAGGTATGCTGCTGATGATGATGATGCCGCCGCCGCCGCCGAAGAGAACGGCAGTCGTCGTGGCCGCGTCGAGGACGTGCGGTGTGTGCGCGCGCGATGTAAATAAACAGCTGCGTGTCCAGTTCAGTCCAGTGATACCGTTATCATATCGACAGCGGTGGTATAAACCCGTTAATTAGGACTTGATAAACAATAGCGAAGGTGCATTCGATGAATGTGTGCCGCGGCGGTGCATTAGACGCATTAGACGCTAGTGTGCGCTAGTGGGTCACTAGGTTCACGCGCAGCCGCCCGCCATTAGCGCCGACCGGTTGCCGATGGCGGCCGTTCCAATTTATTAGGCCGCTCATGTGAATGTGTCACAGCCGCAAATCACCATCATGGATGTGAAGGCGCGCACCTCCGAATACGTCACCGTGGTGTCCGTCGGTTCGCAGCCCGCTAGCGAACCGCACGCGACCACCACCACCACCAATGCTACCCCCGTGGGATATGTAACCGTTCTGCAGATTGGCACCGACTCACTATCAGCTGAAGAAGAAAAAGAAGAAGAAGTGCTTGTTTATCGTCTCCCGGGTGAGCGTCTCGGTTTTGGATTGAAATTTGAAGGCGGCACCAAAGCAGCCGAGCATGTGAAGCGTCTCTTCATCCAGTCATGCGCACCCGATTCACCTGCTTCACGTGTACGTGCCTCGTGGGGTCGCTTGACCGAAGGCGATGAGGTGCTTGCGATTGACGCCACTTCCGTGCGCGCCATGACGCGTATTGACTGCGTGCGCTGTTTGAAGGACTCGAATGTTGTCATTAAGCTGCTGGTGAAGCATGCGGGTGGTAGAGCAAAAACCCCCAGTGAAGAGGTTGATGAAGCAAAAGAGGATTTGCCTTTGGTGATTGGCGCCGAGAAGAAGCGTCAACCACCGCCACCACCACCAGTGCCGCCGAGGAAGGTCCCGAGGAAGAAGGATCTTCCTACGCCACCGTTACCGACGACTACCGAGCCGGAGCCGGTGAAGAATAGGGACAGGAAGTTGTCCGACGGAAGTTTGGGTCCACCCGACGCTGAGGTGTACGTTGACTTATTCTCGCATCGCGATGCATCACCATACTATCTAAGCGAAAGCGATGACACCGGCAGCTCAATTTCCACCGTCGTTGATCGTTTTGCTTCGCTGCCGACCACCACGGCGTCGAGTTGTGCCGGAAGTGTGCCCTCCACGCCCAATGCGGCACAGCGCCGCACAATGGCGCTGACGAATCCCTTTGACGACGATGAACCCGTTATCCGTCCGAAAGAACTATACAAGGAGGACCTTATCAGCAAGCTGACATGCCTTCAAGAGGCTGCTGTATCACTGCAACCGCCTGTAAGCTTTCAGGATGCGCCCCTTAGCTACGCAGACGAAGAAATGCGCAGCGAAAAGAGCGATCCGAATAATAACGCGCCTTTGGAGCAGGATCATAATAACTTGGGGAAGAAGAAACGACCACCGCCACCGCCACCCAGGAAATTCACCACCACCTCCTCCTCTGTGTCCGCCGAGAAGAATAATAACGACTATGATCGCAAGGACGAAAATGAGGTGTTGCCGCGTTTGGTAGATTTCTTGCCGAAAACCACAAAGACCGAGATTGACGAGAAGTCAGAAGAGAACAAAAAGGAGGTAATCGATAGAATCGAAGAAATCAACATCGAGATTAAGCATTATCATGAACGGCAGGAGGAGATCGATGAGGATAACAGTGCTATGGATGCGGATGAACCGGATGGCGATTACAACAACTGGACGAATGGTGAGGATGATTATTATGGCTTCAACTGGACACCGTCCACGCAGCTAGCGACTATCGGCGAGGACGAGGAGGAAGAGGAGAGTCTCACTGCGTCCCCAGCATCAAGGTATTTATGGTTCAAGCCAGTATTATCATTGCATGCGTGCGAATTGTTTATAGTTTGTTGGATGCGATAATGCTAGCAGCCTAACAAGGTACTAGTTTTTGCCGGCGCGCGAGAAAAGTGAGCAATTAACGAAAACAATCAACTTTTACTCGTCGATTCTTCATGCTACTTAAACAGCATTATGTTATTAATGTGTGTGCGAAGTCTACTTATTGTTAGTTTATTCATTACTTACTTATTTGGATTTCTATTGAAAATTAATTAGAAATCGAATATCTTCGGATAGTATTTAACTCAGCTAAAAACGCGATTAGCGTTTTAGTTTTAACCGGAATCCTTCAATGAACTCTAGAACTCTAGTGTCTCTAGTAATATGAGTATGTGAGATGCGAAATGCACTCGTATGGAAAACAGCGTGCCTGCTAATTAGCGGCGAAACGGAGAGGCGCGCAGATCGAAAAAAAACAGTGGAGAAAATCATAAACGGTGACGATCCTTCAACGCTTCGGCTGTTTGCACGCACGTCGATGGATGAAAGTTCGCCAACTGAAAAAGAATAATTTCTTTCGATCAGCGCTAACGAATTTATATTAATAGCCTTTGCTTTTGTGCATTTACATAATTAACTCCTTCTTGCTAATTGGTAATATCATAGGAAGTGTAGAGTTAATGCTAGAATTATTATTCGAAGGTTAATAACTTTGTAATGCGTCCATTACATTCATGACATTATTATTATTCTTTAATATATCTCCGTATAAGTATGGTTGTTACTTAAATTATACTTACAGCAAATGCATGACATTATTTTTAATAAAGTCGTAAATGCAAATGCAATGAACATTGCGCTGGAAGTGGGACACGAGCTCGATTTACCGCGTCTTGAGATGAATGTACCGTCGTAGACAGCGAAATAAAAAATGATCAATCATATTTTCATATTAATCAAAAATGATGCTGCGGCGCGGCGCGCTTGATGGGTGGAACCACAGTTAGTATCATTTTGCTCACTTATAGCAAACGCATTGCCGTTCATTCGATTAGCAGTTGAAGATGATGAGGAGATGAAGACGAGAAGATGTATGTATGTGGAACACGTTTTGGTCTACATTCCTTCATCTCCTCATCCTCATCTCTTCTCTAAGTTGAGACATTGCAGACGAGAGGAGAGAATTAAACGAAGAGACGAGGTTAATGAAAACCATACGGATGAAATTAAAAAACGATTAATTTCGTATTTCCAATGTAAATTCACAGCAGCCAAACACAACACAGCCAGGATGGAGATAGCATGAAGAAAGAGAAAATATATGCCTTGCCTTTTATTCATATTACTTACTTACAATATTTATGATAGATGATGATGATTGAGTACGTCGTACATCGTACACGTTTGAATATAAATTAATCCCCGGTGCATGAAGAAAGTCCATTCCAAAGGTATTAAACAAATTACAATTAAAAAACCGTCGGAGGATGCGCGAAACGGGCGAAAGTTACCAACATATGTCGCCATAAACAATAAATTCCTTGCGAATATCCATCCATTCACCCATTCATTCGATTGCCATTAGCCACTCGTTCCTAGAACGATTACGAGTAGAGAAATTAATTAATTAAACACCAGCAACCAACAACATTGCGCGAAGAATAGAAGCATTATAAAAATTAAGAAACGCCGCCAGGAGGATGTTACAGATGTAGAGAAAAAAAAGTGTTGTAACCGCGACAAATGTTTAAAACAATGTTCGCTTGTCTAATCGCTGAATCTCGCGTTTCGCGCGATACTTACACGAAAAAAGATGATGAATGGGATGAGAAACAGCACTATAAGGTAATATAAATAAATAATGCATTTATCTTTGTTGCTTTAGTGACTGGGTGGGTGTGTGGATGAGTTTTTGTTGAGGAATGCAAGAAAGTTTATGAGAAGTAGAGAAGTGTATCGTGGCCACGATCCTGCTTGTGCTACTGCGTCGCGTAACCCAAA
This sequence comes from Myllaena sp. GC000078, assembly GCA_030264135.1. NCBI lineage: Eukaryota > Metazoa > Arthropoda > Insecta > Coleoptera > Staphylinidae > Myllaena > Myllaena sp. GC000078. Next base: position 39,486 of record JARJDR010001388.1, read on the forward strand.
ACGGGCTAGAGATGAAATGTTATTGTGTTTGTCGGTTACAAATGAGCAATAAACAACAACGACGCCCGTCGCCGTGAAGATCGAATGCGCTAGATTAACAATAAGTGCGCCCGCGCGCCGGGAAACAATCATGTAATTGTTGCGATTCATATCAACAATAACAATTGAACGAGTTATGCGAATTGTATTCCGATTCGACGTCTATGGTATAAATCGTGGAATGCTATAAATTATTGAATATCAATGGTCACGAACCGAAGCACACTAAACTCATTGAAGAATGAGATGATTGTAATGGCCGATACCGGAAGTATGAATTCCTTTCAAGCTCCTCAATGATATTGGTGATTAATTGTGATTTTGTACAATAATCTGGTTTAGAAATGTAAAAATACAATTTTTATAGAGTCATAGATAGTTTCTAATTAATATTTATAACGCTAGTAAAATGTTCTCCACTTGTTTAATTGTTTGTTGAAATTGCGTTTAGAATATGTAATTAATGTCAGTAATAATCATCAACTTAAGCAAGTGACTTAAGTAAGTTTAGGTATGGGTGTAAGCATTTTATTGGCTCTTCGTTATTAATTAAACAAACAATTAATGCGCTGTGATGGTGATTACTGGGTTAATGCGAAACAATTTCTATGTGTTTTCAATTAGATCCAGCAACGATACAACGCCGACGTGCGCCAGCAGCGTTCCAATTATCGTCGTCGATGAGAAGAAGCCACCTCCGCCGCAAAGCGACGAGAGCGTATCCAGTGCAACGGTCGGTAAGTAAGATTGCCTACGTTTGGAGTGTGGAAACTTTCAAAGTAACTTGCGCATGCGCTTATGGCAACATAGTATACTTGGTTGCCTATAAGTAAACAACAACGGTTGCTTCATCGCAACTTATATGAACGCTCACGGTTTATGGCTTTGCCATTTATACATAAAAGGCTGCAATATAACAACGAAAGCGTTGCGAATCGCAGCAAGAGATCTACATCCTACCTTAGATGGGCACGAACATGATGAAACTTATATAATAATCATAGGCATTTGGCGAACTTTAAAGCCGGTCAATCTTTTGCTATGCGGTCAACATTCGAATTGTAATAAGCTCTTTATGGTTTATTACTATGAGCTCAGCGTCTAAAAATAACCGCTCTAGACAAAAGTCCAAGTAACTGATTTCTTCCTCTTCTTCTTGTGTATGAAGTCCGCAGGCTGCGACTTGCGTCTTGCGATTTGCAAGGTTCCGTCTCGCATTGGCAACATTTTGTTTAGATCTTATTAGTCTTCATCTCGGCTGGATTTCACCTCTAGCAAAGCTCCCGCTTTTGAGTACGTGTGTGTGTGAGTTGCTAAAGTGACTTAAGTTCGTTATGCGCATTGTTGCGCGAGCGCAGAGGAGAGGTCATGCCGTTTCATTCCTCCTCATCCGACGCCGATCTTCGTCCGTCGCGTCACCGTCGGTTTGTTTCATCCCATCGATGTGCTTTTATTTAATTATCGATTTTATTTATAACGAGTTTTGTCTATCGTGCCGCGCAATGAGATGATGGAAACGAAACGTGATTGAGCGGCATTGCTGATGTGAGCCTTGGCATTCATTCACGTTCGCGGAATGTTTGTTTATCGAATCGGTTGATATATAAAACATAATTTAAAAAAAAAGGTATTAACGATCAATCGCAAAAATCAAAATTCTCTTATCTTATCAATTGCCACAATCGTAATTGACTTGAGTGCCTCAATAAAACCTTGAAGCACTTAAACAATGGGAAGTTAATTAAAAATTTGCATCACTTACTTACCTTACATAATTGGATTAAGCCGATTTTTGACAAGGGTGCGTGAGTGGATTAGCAACATTACCTACATTCCATTCGGACGCGTTCATAGGTCATTAAATTGATTAAATTCACACGTCGCTCACTAGCTGGCTGGCGACTGGAGTGCAGTGGAGTGGAGGTAATTTACGGTGTGCATTTCTATATTTATAAATGCAATGCAATTTGCATGCGACGCATTTATTTACCTATGCTATTGGTCCGGTCGCCGTCGCCGTAGCCGTCGCGCGTCGCGTCGGGTAAAGTAAGTGCGTTCCGCATGCGCACTCGTTTTGCTCCCGATGCGCGTGCGGTATGTGCACTCGTCGGGGCTCTTTTGTTTCGTTTTGAAATACTCACCGCCGCGCCGCATATTCGCATATTGGACGGGCGCTCGCGCGCGCGCGCAGCATCCCGTTGATCGCGCAAGCGAAACGCGACGGCCGGGCCGGCGTGCGCGGAGTGAAGCGCGCGGCCCAGCAGCTGCCCTTGACTTTACGTCCACTGACCCGCTGGATGCTGCGGCGCGCTCGCCGACGCGACGTGGCTTAAGTCAGATTTTGTAATACATACTTGGCCACGAGGATGGCGCATGCAGTTTTGATGTAATACACAACACACACACACACGATATAATATGATATATGAGTGTGATTTAATGCGACTTAAAGTCTACTCTCTTTTTTCCCGAGAGGGAGAATGAACACACAAACGAAACGAAATGAAACGAAAGTGAGGTCACACGAATGTGCGAATTTGCGACATTTGCGCCAAATGCCAAACAAAGAGATTGCAATTGGAATAATTTTATAACTTTACAACTTTATTACTTTACCTATTATCATAACATAGAATTGATGCCTAATTCGGTAAAACATGGCTTAAGTCATGGGGGAGGTGGTTGCGCCATTCTGCGCATGATTCGGCACAATCAGACCTCCTGAGCACTGAGTATTAAGTGCGCGCCGGTGCTGCACACACGTGCAGGCGGTAGAGGAACGAACGAACGAACGAACCAACAAACGCCATCGTCAACGGCGAGTTGTCGAACTCGCCCAGTCAGTCCAGTCAGTTTGCGGCGTGGTGGTAACCGAGGTGCACGGACGCGCGTCGGTCCTCAGCGCGTTCGTTATCCTGTGCGTGCGTGCGTGTGTCGTCCTCGCCGCAACCGCCGCCGCCGCCGCCGCCGCCGTTGCCGATTATGCGAATTCCTTCTGTGACTGACGACTTCTTGTCCAACGACTTCTTCTTCTTCTTCTTCATCTTCTTCCACCGGGGACCGTACGGTGGTTATTATTATTCAATCATCCATCAGTGGCGATCGAGGCAAAAAAGTGGTTAAAAGTTATTTAGCCTAACTGTAAATGATAGTAACTGCGAGTGCAACGTGCAAGTTTTCCCTCCAAGTCCAAGTTTTTTTGGGAGTTACTTAAACTGAAGTCTTAAAAAGTAAGTTTCTTACTTATTATAGTATTTATTGCTGTAGGCGTATTTTCTATGCCTGTTTACGCTTGCGCATCGTATTTATATTTAGGTTATTATTAATATGGTTAATTAAGCAACATCCTCTTGTATATACGTTCGTACGGCTTCTGACTCAACACTCAACCGTGTTGTTGTGTTTGTTGGCGCGGGTGAAATCGACCAATTGTAGAAAATTAACAATATGGCAATTATGCCCACGAAAAGGAAACCGCTTCGAACAATTGAATGATATAATATTAATGAATGACTAAGTAATGAACACCTCTCTACTCTCCTCTCTATTCCATTACTTACTTATTGTTAGATAGTTATACACAAGTATTTTAATGCAATCTAATAATAAGTGAGCAAATATTGTTGCTTATCGTAATTTGCGTAGGCATTTGATTTTATCACACAACATGAGTCGTGCTAGATTAAGCTCTCAAACGGCTAAATACGAACTTTGCCACCAAATGTAGCGCGTACTTATCTGTATCTGTATTGACTTATCACATCATCGTGCAAATATTATACGTCTTACACCCGCTCAAATCGCCCCGATGGGTGCATAACATCTAATTCAAAATTTGCCGCGAATTATTCAAATTGACGTCATTTGCATGGGCGTAGGAGTGACAAATAGGGGCGTGTGGATGATAGGGGCACGCCTTACCTACATGACAGCGGGAATTCCCCCATTATCTTGCGCATCGTTTACATGTCTCAGACTAAAGTTACACACTTATGAATATGAGTTTACGATGCTAATTTCTTTATTATTGTTAATACGACGCGGTATAATTTATTAGCGAAAGCTAAGCACTTTTTCACTACTATGCGCATGAACATCATCATTTGCCGATTACGATATACCTACTATTATTATGCTTATGATTGCTTAAATCGAATGAATGAATAGGTACAAAAAAATTGGATTGCGGTTTATTCATGTGGCGGAATTTCACAATGCATCATTCATGAGGCGCAGTGAAAACGCGCATAAATCAGACAATACCGTCTATCCACGGATATCTACCTAAATAAACATAGTTTTTATACCATATGCATTCAATTATAATCATTTCATCATGTTGATAAAAAACGACACGATGGTTAAAAGTTGGTTGGTTGGTGTGACCTCGTTGGGGGTGGTGTACATTCGTCCAGTTGGGCATAAAAGGTAAGACAACAACCGGCGCACGCCTCGCTCACCTTGCCATATTCCACACACATCGGCTCCCACCCGCCACACTTCTTCTTCTTCGTTCGCCTTTCGCCATTTGCGTTGTTACGTGGCCAATCGCTATACTTTTTGCGCATTGTCGATTGCTTCGCTTTCGTTACTGTTGTTGTTGTTAGTTGTGCGTTGTCAGTAATGCAGCAGCCGCGTATTGTATATTGCAAGCCGAAAAATGTGCTTATTCCGAGTATACATAACTCCTCTTCATTCTGGATATTCATCTAATCAGTGTTAATTGGATTCTAATCTATAGATCATAAGCAGCCGGAAAGCGCCAGCCAGAAAACACCAGCACCGGCTCCAAGAAAAACCAATCACAATAAATCGCTGAAAACAGGTACATTTGAATGAATTGTGATTGATTTAAGTATACTAATGGTAAGCGTAATAATGGTAGATGTCGAGATCATGGACACGCCATCGATCAACACACGCCAACCGCCGGACGGGCACGAATTCCCCGATTACCAGGAGCGCCCACCCACCAAATCAATCGAGTATACGCCCCGTAAAACCACCCCACCGGCAACCAACGTGAAGAATATGATTGCGATGTTCTCCAATGAGGAGGACGTTACCGATGGCGATCCAACACCCACCCCGAAACGACCGCCCCTCCTTAAAGCAATGACCAATGTGGAGGAGATCCCACCCGATTCCACGCCCATTCACTTCAACGCAGCCAAACGGGGTAGTCTGGATTTATCCGATGACGACGATGTGTTCCGATTGCATAGTCTCACCCCGCGTCTGCACACTCGCTCCCAGAGTCTTATTGACATCTCCGACACGAAGACCAACGACCGCTGGACGCAGATGCTCGAGCAGCGTCGGCGCGGCATGTCGAAACTAAAAGGTTTGGTGATACCCGAGCACGAATCGGAAGACCACACGCCCTCCGCCGTGGTGGTGGATCTCCCCGTGATCAAATCCGAAAAGGTTCTTCTTCCCCCATTGATCACCTCCTCACCAATCGTGCAACATGTCCGGAATTCGTCGACGCCCACTTTGCTAGCCACACCCCCTTGGAGAGAGGATGATAATTCTGCGCTTCCGAAGTATTCGCCGGCTTTCAAGCGTAAAACGCTGCAGGTGTACCCGAAGACAAGCACACCCACACCGGCTGTGAAGGAGAAGGAGGCGTTCAAGTCGTTGGACAGCCTCAACCTTAGCGATGCGCCCAAATCATTGGAGAGCATCACGTCGCCGACGCGCTCCGATTGCAGCTTTGAGTATGCGAGCAGTTCCCCGGAACCAAAACCGGCGGATGCCATCATAGCACCGCCCAGTATTGTCTCGCATTCAATTGCGCGTGGTAAGTGCGACAATGACAGCGATAATGATTCGGCGGTGAGCTCCAGCCAATCGAGTTACGCGTCACGGCAATCCCCGCCAGCATCGCCCAATCACCTACGCTACACCACCACCACCGCTGCGGCGGCGGCGGCGGACACGCCCCAAGGGCGGTACGAACAGGAGATGAACCGAAGGATGTTGAAGGCGCAGAGTGTCGAGGCGATCAATCGCAAGAATATTCTCGCATCGGCAAAGTGTCGCAGTGGAAAGGATTTGAACGGTGGCTCACCGCTCATCCAGCGGAAGTTTGACGAAGATGATGCACATCCTGTGGAGAAGATGGTCGAGAGTAGTTTGGCGAAAGTCACGCAACCGAAGAGCAGCACGGTGGTGGAAAGGACAGCATACACACGATCTACTTCTGAGGTGAAGAACGGTGGTAAATACGTGTCAAGCAGGAATAATAATACGCGCACCTCGAGTGTAACCGATCTGCGGAAGACATTTGAAAAGGCGGCGTCGGTTGGGGCAACGCCCACAAAGGGCGTGTCACACGGACGCCATTCGATTGGCGCTGTTAATAGTCGAGCGGATAAACCACGCCCAGTGCCCACCAAGCGTAGTTCGCTGCCGATTCTTGCCGCGGTTCCTGTAAAACCCCCGATTCGAACGTTTTCTATTGTAAGTAACATTAAAAAACAAAAAATTATTTAGTATTTTGATTTCGATTATTAGGATGCGAAAAAGATTATTGAAGAAACATTGCAACAATGGGAGGAATCCATCAACATTGATGATGTGAAGGTGGTGACGATCCGTCCCGAAATCGCCGGGGGAAGCATTGGTATCACCCTGGCAGGTGGCACTGATTACGAAACCAAGGAAGTCACCGTAAGTCTTTTACACTACTCCTCTTATAAAAATCATTCTACAAAACGTTGACTTTCAGGTTCATAAAGTTCGCAACAATAGTGCAGCGCATCGTGATGGCCGTCTGCAGAAAGGCGATCGCATCCTGTCCATCAACGGACAGAGCATGAATGGCGTCACACATGCCACGTCAATGGCCATCCTCAAGGTATTTCACATCCGCCAAAACCAATAAAAACATTTTAAAGAACATGACTTGCTATTTAGGAGCCTGTCACCGAAGTGGTGTTGGTTACGTGCCCCAGCAAAGAACCGACCACGCCCTCGCTAACTAGCCCCGCCTCGCGTAATGGCTCCTCGTTAGATTTAACCTCACCACCAACGCCACCTATCGCCCCGCCGACAACAAAAGGCACACGCGAGCCGCGCGTGTTTGTCGTCAAACTGGCAAAGGACAACGCCGCCTCCGGTCTGGGTTTCAGCATGGCGGGCGGCAAGGACTCGCCTCAAGGCGATGTGCCATTGGTGATCAAGAAACTCTTTACTGGTAAGTAACTTCTGCAAATTGATGGGCGGGGCTTTAAATGTAAACATTGGGATTTACAGGTGGTAATGCAGATAAGTGCGGCCAATTGGCGATCGGCGACGAACTGCTCGAGATCGACGGCGTCGACGTGCAGCAAATGCCGCGCATTGACGCGTGGGCGCTCACCAAGAAGATACCCGTCGGCGAGGTGACGCTGCGCGTGCGCCGCTAGCTCATGCAAACCGGAATAGTCATCCGCTAGACAATATACGTACGATGTGATGATGTGATCATCACCCCATTGTTATCCTTTGATACATGTATATGTTTTTATTTGAATTATTTTATGAGTATTTAAATTATTTATGATGCATGAGAATGATCGGTGATACATTCGGAGCGAGGAGGAGATTGCAAATTTGCCACTGGACACACAGTATTTTTGTACCTTCTACATTACTAACTGCTTTTGCCTTACTTTTTGTTTCCGTTTAATGAATGTACGATTTAAATGATTGAATTAATTGTACCATGCGTAGGAGCAACAACGTGTTGGATTGTGAATGTTATATAGTTTATAACAATATGATATATTAACGATATAAATAAAGTCATCGATTTATGTACCTAATTGCAACATAAACTTTCTAATCGACCGTTACGTTGGTTAAGGAGTTTTGAAACGTTGAATAGTTAGACAACCACACGAACTAATGTGACAAGACAAATCCGACAAATCTCAAAGCTCATTATCATTCGATCTGCGGTGGTGCGTGTGCGTGGTACTGCGACTTCTTCGGTAAAACTTCACCTTCACCCGGAGAACAACCCGGTGCACCGGAGATCCATCGCCGGCGGCTGCAAGCAGTGTATATCTTCCGTGATAAAACCCGGGTCCGGGTGAGTCCTTTATCAACACCTTGCTTCTCCCATCGGTGCTAAGACCGGCGTTTTCTTTGCGTCGCCATCAGAGACCAGCAGCAACAGCAGCAGTGTTTGTGGTTAATTCCCAATCCGGCAATCGACGTTCGGCTGTTGCTCGCGCGGCCGTAACTATGCGCCCAATCGACGACGACATATGAACGATCACGGGCCGTGCAGCGTGCGCTTCAATTAGTTTCGTTTTGCGAGGCTCTGCGACGAAGTGTTGTGTACTGTCCCCCCAGCCGCGTTGTAAGACTGCCCAACGATGGCCAGCGTGTCGTACCAGATTGCGAATCTTCTTGAGAAGGTATGTGCCCTCCACCTATCCATACACCGCTTCACGTGTACGTTTCGCCCGTAGATGCAATCGTCCGACAAGGATTTCCGCTTCATGGCCACCAATGACCTGATGACTGAGCTGCAGAATGATAGCATCAAGCTGGATGATGATTCCGAGCGGAAGGTCGTGAAGATGCTGCTCAAGCTGCTGGAGGATAAGAATGGTGAAGTACAGAACCTTGCAGTGAAATGGTGAGTGAAGTCTGCTGTTATTACTGGGGTATTAACCTCGGGGAGTTTGATTTAGTTTGGGGCCTCTTGTGAACAAAGTGAAAGAGTTTCAAGTGGAGACCATTGTGGAGTCGCTCTGCTCCAACATGGTGTCCGAGCGTGAGCAATTGCGCGATATATCGAGCATCGGCTTGAAGACTGTGATCTCCGAATTGCCTCAGGCACCCGGCGGCCTCTCCGGCAATATATGTAAGCACATTACGTCGCGTCTGACCACTGCTATTGAAAGGGTGAGTAGTGAGAAGTGTTGTAGCATACAGCATGTTGTAGCACTGTTTTATTCCAGCAAGAAGATGTCTCCGTTCAGCTGGAGGCGTTGGACATTGTCGCCGACCTGCTGGCGCGTTTCGGCAACGTGCTCTCGTCGTTCCACGGCCCTATTCTGACGGCTCTCTTCCCGCAATTGGAATCACCGCGGCAGGCGGTGCGTAAACGCTCTATCGCAGCGCTCAGCAACCTGGTGCTGTCGTGCAACTCCACGCTGTATGCCAAGCTCATCGATAACCTCGACACCATCGGTCTTTGCAATCCGAGCCACAACAGCATGCAGACGCGCACGTACATCCATTGCGTGGCGGCGGTGTGCCGGCAGTCTGGCCATCGTTTCGGCGAGCACATCGAGACGTTCATTCCCTACATCCAGGAGTACATTCAAACCGACGACGACGAGCTGCGCGAGTTCTGTCTGCAGGCGTTCGAATCGTTCGTCAATCGCTGCCCGAAGGAGGTGACACCGCACATCTCGATGATCACCGAGCTGTGCCTCAAGTACGTGACGCACGATCCGAACTACAACTACGATGAGGATTACGAAAACGACGGCGTGATGGACACGATCGACGGCGACGACGATGACGACGAGGACGAGAACGACGAGTACAGTGACGACGACGATATGAGCTGGAAGGTGCGTCGTTCGGCAGCGAAATGCCTCGAATCGATCATCGCTTCCCGACATGAGCTGCTGCCCGAGTTCTACAAAGTCCTCTCGCCCGCTCTCATCGTGCGCTTCAAGGAACGCGAGGAGAATGTTAAATCGGATATATTCCACGCGTACATTGCACTGTTGAAGCAAACCAAAACATCGGTGAATGTTAGTATCGATCCGGACTCGATGGAGCAGGAAACACCCGTCTACCTCCTCCAGCAGCAAGTGCCCGCCATCGTCAAAGCTGTGAGCATTCAAATGCGCGAGAAGAGCATCAAAACACGTCAGGATTGCTTCTTCCTGCTGAAAGAGCTCTGCACTGTGTTGCCCGGCGCGCTCACCGCCCACATCGGCGAACTGATCCCAGGCATACAATACTCGCTGGGCGAGAAGAACTCCAGCAGCAATATGAAGATCGATGCACTCTCTTTCATCTACTGCCTGCTCACCACACACCAGCCGCAGGTGTTCCATCCACACATCGACGTCCTCCTCCCACCGGTGATCAACGCCGTCGGCGATAACTTCTATAAGATCACCGCCGAAGCGTTGAACGTGCTGCA
>JARJDR010001394.1:0-29213 GCA_030264135.1 Myllaena sp. GC000078
CAATGTATTTCTTATGGGACGTGGGACTTAGAATATTTTTCAATGGTGCCGTATACTCCGTATGCATATGCAAGGTGATCTCTCACTCGCACATGATACGATATACGGCTCAATGTGTTTTAGATGGGAAGCTGAAGACAACTAGCTTGTCATTTAGAAAAAGGACCGTCCCCGGCGGGAATCGAACCCGGGACTCCTCGCACTATAAGTATGCACGTCACTCATTGAGCTACTATAGTAGTTGCAGATGAAGAGTTGGAACTTATATATATAGCGTGTATTCGAGCAAATTTTAAAAAATAAAAGCGTTTACCTCGCTCCGCTCCTTCACATTTAAATCAAATTTAATTTGGGAATGGGATTAGGTAAAGGTACACAATTAAATAAATAACACAATGATTTTATTCACATTAATTTGTTTCTGTCTTACATATACATGGTGAGTGTCAGTGAGTGACCGCGAACAAAACCAAACGTGAATCTGCGAAGATCGTTTTAATGATGTGCGCATATTACTAAAATTGAACCCCGTTTTGCGACTAGCTCATTTAGCGTAACCCAGATGCACCACGAGGTGGTAGAGCTAGGTGCAACCCACTTAAGTAACGTCTATCCGACGGCAACCGGCATCCGACGGCGCGCGCTTGCCTGCTACCATCGCACAATATATATCGCGAGTGATATATATTGCACGCATTGCTGTGATTCTGATTCGAAATCTCGGAATTTCCGAAATTTCGACTTGATTCGAGCTGAAAGGATGTTTAAAAGGTAATTAATGACAAAACCATAGCATCAAACTACTATATTTCATTTGAAAGAGGATTAATAAAATTAAAACATCTCACTAAAAGTCTATGGTTAAACATCAACAAAACTTAATTGTAGGTATTCAAATTGAAACGATCTAAAATCTATTACACTGTAATCACATTTAGATAAATATCACAAATTGGAGAGAATACCCACCCCGCACAACAACTGTCAATTAAGAGGAAGAATTTGATAACATTTTTTTCCAATTACAATTTTGATTTGTATTGATGTTTGATGTTTGCATTATCAATTTTTATCTAAAACATTCAGCCCTTGATTTAAATCCTCTCTTGTGTTGTTTTTTCTTGAAACATTGTTCGCGTTCCATTACCCCAATTCTCAATTTGTTAATATAATTACAATGCTATTCTTACATAATTGTATTTGATTCATTTCCAGGCTATTAAACCTATAAATATAGAATACTAAGTTGATTCCATAGCAATTCAATCGTGTTTATTACAATGTAAAAATAGGTAATTTTTATATTTGTGTTTTTTTAAATTGGTTTTCAGTACATGTGGATGATTTACTGTGTATCTTTGAAGTTATGGAACCTTATGTAAATATTGTGCAAATTGCAAATTAATTATTGGTACTGAATAAATCATAGTGCTGTGTAACCATGAATCGATTCAAATAAAACACAAACAGGTACAAATGTATTTTGTAAAGTTTTCAATACGATAAAAAAATAAGCCAATTTTAATTTAAAATGGTGCCGTTGTCCCAGAATTATCAATTGTAATTAATAATGTCTATGCAAATTGACAAATAAAACAATTAAAAGTGCACCGATGCTATATAACGAAATAAATTATTGAATATACATCACAGCATCATATTTCAATATGTATTTAAAAACCTACAAATTAACGATTCTATTATTCCAAGATTTCTTCAATTTCGTGTAATTTTAGACATTGTAATTAGTATGATTTTAGACATATTAATCCACAGTATGAACAGCTCAATTTTGATATTAGCGTCGCATATCTCGAATGGAAGAAATTTAAACCTCACAAATTCTAGCAAGCACATTAATTGTTGCATAAAGTGCTGCAATTACTTGGCGATTATGTATGGCAGTGCAAATTAACGATGAATTAAGAAATAAAATTAATACTGAGATCAAAAAAAAAATGAAGAAAACAAGATAGAAATTGTAGTTGATATTTTTTTCATAATTGTTTCCTATGTGTCTCCGTGTATTCTGTGCATTCCCAATAATTCTGTTATTTCAGTTTTCTACAAATCAGAATGGTTTATATGATGGACTAAAGCATTAAATCAATGAGTTCAAATTTAGCAGAATTCTCGGAGGTACACGTACATGCCTACTGTTGTGACATCAAGTAAATTTATAAATCCAACATTCAAGCTTTGAAAAAACGATTTGAAGCACAATTAAATCTACGTATTATATAATAATGTATATATTGTATTATTCTAATTTGCATTATTGATATTTGTATTTTTTGTTAAATTAAATTCTCTCAAATACCATATCATTTCTCTCCAATATGCAGTACGTTATCGTCATTAATTAGTCAAATTGAGTTAAACAGAAAGATGGTACTAATTGAAATACAATAATTCCCAAATGTTACGTATCGTGAGCGTAACATTTCCGTAATTCTGAAGAAGTTGTTCCTTTGTCACTTACTAGCAAATATAATTTACGCATGCTTCCATCGTATCAGTCAAAAATTGGAAGCAAGACGATTTAGAAACAAAATATTAAACAGAGTAGTTGTTATTAAACGATTTTGGAAATTTAATGATAAAGAAGCCTCGATAATAGCTATATCTAAAATCCATTCCATCTTGCTCTACTTTGTTTTTAATTCGTTTTCCTCTCCTATTAAAATATAATGAAATAATATTTAAATAAACAAATATCAACACGCTTTGGCGTCTCAACCGCAATAATTCGAATTGACATCGTCGCGTTTTGTAATTTTTTTTATCCAAATATTCTGACCAGACCGTATTGATGTGCATATACATTTTAAAATAAGCAAATGAAAAAGTCTACTATAAAAATTAGCCCTTCCCATTTTATATACTTTACAAAATGTTGCAATTAAATTTGACAAATTCAAGTTAATTATGTATTTTGAAGATTAATCACCAGAGCACTTTGATCATTTAAAAAGGCACCCTTCCACTCATATCTTCCGTATAATATAAAATGGCCAAAATCGATTCATATAAATAATTTGTTTATATCTTTATAATTTTCGTATTCATCCCTTAATTATTTTTAATATATTACTATTCATTAATATTAATCAATATGTATTGTTAATATTTATATATGTATATATATATATTTACAAAATTGTGGTCATTATATTTGTTTCTTTCATCCCAATTGTCTCGTCTTTCCTATAAAGTGTGATATTATTATGTATGTTTTCATTCTTCGTATAATTTAGCAAACTAAAGAAATGAAAGAGAAATAATCCAATTGAATTAATTCCATTATTAACCCAACGTCAAGTACATCGAGTGTACTTTTTTAATATTTCAATATTATAAGAGTGTATTGTATGACCACATTTCATTCAAATGTATCACAACGAAATTGTGCCTGACTCTGGTACTCTGATTACTTTTCAATTCGCAAAAACTTGATGATTGTGTTCTTATGTAGTGTGATATACATTTGCTTACCTTATAAATACCGCCACAAGTGGTATTATTGAACGGAGAAATGGGATGTATTATGTTGTTTTGGATCGCATGCTCTTCAATGCCACAAAATGATTTCACAAATATATGTATGTGTGAGAAGCTCGCACCGGAATACTTTCTAATTGCAATTTGGACCAGCGGATGTTACTGGACGTCTGCGCGGTTGCAGTTAACCGAAGGAATTGTTCAATTTGTCATGTAGCGATTGACAGTCCTTAATGCGTAGAGAAGCTCTGCTTGCATTCGAGCTTCGAGTACCATCAGATTGACATGTACCTAGCAAGAAATAAAATACATAATTATTTGCAGCTTCTGTAATAATACCTGGTTATTATAAACATACCTTTTCACTATGCTGAAACTCCCGAAGCACGCGAACGTAATCCTTTTTGGTAACACGCTCCGGGAAGCAGCAGGCGCTCTTGATGAAGGTCTTCAACGAACGCTCGAGTAGCTGATTGATTTCACCATAGTCATAATCGTCGTGACGAATACCCAGGAGACATTGAATATAATTCCATATGGCACGTCGAAACCGCGATGTATCGACGTCGGTCCGTCCGCCCATTGTGTAGTATGTTAGATTGTAGGCGGTCTTGAACTTGTCGTCCAGCAAATTGCCCACGTCATTATATAATCTGCATAATAAACATGTCCAATTAAATCAACATGGGTCCCAAGACAAATATCACTTTGCAAACCTATTAACTAATGAGTAACCATGATCATCCCACGAATAATCTTGTACTCTGAAAGTCGGTATGGTTTGCTGTTCGCCCCGGCGAGCGAAATCTTCGTAGATAAAGATGGGATCGTCCACGAAGATGCCAACATCAGCTGGTGTGCCTTGCGGCTCCGGACCGACCGCTCCCAGTTCGGCAGATTGTGTTTCCACGTTTTCGAAACGCTTCGCCAACTCCACCGGTGTGCATTCTTGCGTTTGTTCCGAGAGAGTCTTCATGCGTTGCATTAGGGTCAGAATGCCGACTTCCGGTTCGGTAGGCGAAGGTGGTGATGGATTCGGCGACGCTTTGTTTTCTAAAATAGAAACAAATGCAATTATGCACTATTCATATGTAATTTCTAAATCGGAACTAATAATAAACTCCAATGTAAGCATCATAAAATCGTGTAAATGAAAAGATTATAACAATTCTAAATGATTGAGATTCATTTTGACGCGTTTACCTGTTGGTCTGGTATCATTTAGTATTGGTATATCTTTGGGGCCACTCTTCTTACTAATATTAGTATTGCTAGGATTCAGTGAAGCGGTCTCCGGGTACTTGTAGCCGCCCGCCTGGTCCAGCTCTTGATTCACGCCGCACGAAAAGACGAACGAGCACAAACTGTGGAAGTGTGTCAATATCACGATGGCGTGTACCACTTCGGCCAGTGACCAACTATCCTTCCCCTTTGTTAATTTCTGCAAACATAAAATAGAAAGCAATTATTTACCAAATATGTACAAACAATTGAAAATCTGCATTACCTCGATATGAGATTGTTTCAACAGCCATGGTCTATGCGCTAATATCTTATTGATATCGTATAAATTCCGCAACTTCTGTGGTATACAGTTGAGGCCATTCAGCCATTTCAGATCGCCGCCTTGCAGAAGAAACTCCTGTTTCTGCAGCGATATAAGATAGCTGCATTGGTGGCGACCGGCCGCCTGCAAACGACAATGATTAACTCAACAAGTTCGTGACAAAAGACAAGGAGGGGCGCGCGACGGGCAGGATGCGTAAATTGGATTACGCCACGAACTTCTCCGACCATTTATCCAAGACTTCTTCCTACGCACTTCTATATAATGCCCACGATGAAGATATGCGAGCGGGCAAATTGAAGAGGGCTAAAGTGTGTGCAAACGGGCTCACCATAATTGCTATGTAATGCCTATAGTCATAGGGAAGTGGTCCGTCGCCGCGGAGAATGAAGTTCTGTGTTTTCAAGAAGTTCTCCAAATACGTTGGATGATAGCCCATCACCTGACTGACATGATCCAGGCGATTGTTTTGCAAGAATGCCTCCACGAACAGCGTGTGAGTCTGAAATTATGAACAAAACAGCATTTTATTAGCATCATGAATTTAGTTTAATACACAAATTTAATCGTTTAATATAGATGCATAAAATACACTTAATTGGTACGATCCTATCGGTATTTGTCATACATCCAAGAGCCTATATTTATTTATTTATTTATCGAATTGCGAAGGAATAATCGTGCACATGATTCGCGACCAAACAATAATGTGGGTCAACGATGATCACGTTCTGCTCACATGTGATTGACGATCCTTTGTCGGATGTAATGTTAATGACATCAAATTACAAATAAAAATATATAATCTAACAGCTAACAGCGGATGCTCGAGGGATTGCCGCGTTCATACGGTGCGCTTTTTAATTAAACTTGTCAGCAATGCGTCGTCAAATTTAACGGTTGACGCTATGATAGTGAACAATAAAGATTTGCATTACATAATTGATTAAATTCACATTTGCCATTATTAAAGGTGACGCAAACATGGCATCACCATAAGTATCCAACGTTAAGTAAACAAAAAACTAATAATTTATGACAAAACATAAGGAAATGCAAATTAAATACTTAATTTCAAAATTAATAGTTGCTCTTTATGGCAGCGAATGCTAAATGAATCGTGCATATATCGCAAACAGTGTACGCGTGCTTGTTGGAAATGTGTATACACAAACTTCTACATACACGATAGCAGGATCCAACTTGGAATAAACAAATTTATCAAAGAGCAACACGAATTGAACCAAATAAGCGGCTGGTATATACGCCATGAGGAATGACGTAATGTACTGTCGGAGAGTTCAGGATGATCGTACATTATAAATGTGTAAATAATAAAAACAAAAATATTTATATTTTCCCCGCAAAACTTTTAACGATTAATGTAACGATGACCGCTGAACGAATACGCAGGATAAACGCGAGTCCAGCTTGGCAGGTAAGCGGTCGTCGTTGTGTCTCATTCCAACTTATCCACTATATAGTATTGCGTGAACATTATGATTCCAGCAAATATTATTCATTTATTTCACGTACTTAAATAATTAAATAAAATGCTGTAAAGTAAATAACACAAAATACCTACAATATCAGAATATAGTATAACTAATTAGCAATAATAGGTCCCTGTAATGCGAACAACTAGCTACAATAATTATAATTATCATACCGGCTTCCTCTTTTCACGACACAATTCAAAAGCATTTCGCACAACAACACAACAAACTGATAGCGTGCTATTGTAGTAAGCGCGTATCGCATCCTTTTAGTTTTATTTTGTAATTGAGTTAATTGCGTTCGCATGTTAACAAATCTTCAAAGGAAATGGGCTTATCGCAATATGCATATTATTCTTGCATACACAAAAGGAAACGTCACATATTTTCATTTTCATACAGGAATGATAAACTCATTTCAAAGTTACAATCGTATGTAAATGAACATTTTGTTATTAAATACAATTGTTTTGGCATTGTGCGCCGACAAGAATATATTGTAGCATAGTTTTTAGTATAAACGATGATCTATAATAGCGCAATGTAAATAAATGCAGATCAAATCAAACATTCCAAAGACATAAACCAACTACATGCGCACTATGCGTGCGTTGAATTGACGAATTGATGCTTGACCTTGTTTCGTGGTACCTACGTCGCCCAACTACATAATAACGTTTTAAATATCCACAGCGAACGATCGTAATTACACATTTAATTTGGTATGTATTTGCGCTTGTTTGGTTTGGCGTTTGGCAACGATCGTGATAAACAATGAGAGCAATTTGTAATTTGGCTCAATACAATATAGTGGGCATGCAAAATCAACCGAATTATGTTCTATTCCGCTATAGTAATGGATTTCAACTACGCATAACTGTAGAATAAACCAGAGCATTAAATAAAAGCAAACCTAGAAAATTATTAAATGTCTGGTGGAATATCTACGAGTGGCGTCAATTGAATATTTTACTTCTCTATATAATTCCAAGCGTAATTTTCGTTATTACGACGAGTACTGTATACGTCACCTCACGCTGGATCTACTACTACATTCGCCATGTTACGAAACTTAGTTTTGGGTAAATTAATAAAGTTTGTAGGGCATTTATTAGGCAATGCCGAGAACGGTCGCGATTCTCCCGGCACTCACGTTTGTACGCCAACTTCGAATTGTATTCTGTGGAGTGGTGTAAGGAAATTGACCTTCTCTAATTTATAAAACATAACACGTGTTTGAACCTCTCCAATTCAATGACGCCATCCGACTGCACAAAACCACGGAATACAACGGCAAATTGCCTCACTGGATATTCACACACAATTTTAATTTGAGATTTCGTTTTCTTAGAATCTTTGCCTTGCAAACTCCGTTGCGATAATGGAGTAAACTATTCCCGTTAATTAAAACACTTCCTTGCTACGCGCACGCAAGTGACTTCATCCGCAGAGCTTTTGAAAATATTTGATCTGGAAAGGCGCACCGAATTCCAAAGAACCTTTTCTTTTTCTATCTGTTCATTCCAACGGGATGGCAGACGCCCACACAAGGCCGCACGGTTTTATCCCAGGCCAAGAAGACCCAGCAGCCAATATCAAACACTTTTGTCGTTCATCGCCTTTCGCAATCGCGGAAGCGCCCTCGCCCCAAGTCCGTTCGCACTTGAAGTGCGCCACTTACATGAATAGGCCTCCTTAGGCTCTGCGCGTTCCAGATAAGTAGTAATTCTCTTTCGCCTCGCACTCCCGGCCAGCGCGCGCAGGAACGCGAGGAGTGACGTTGTTGCGGCCTCCCGAGGAGGGAACGAACCGAAAAACCTCTTAAACTAAACTCGAATGGGGTTTGGCGCGACAGCCAACGAAAATCTACAACAAAGAGGATGGCTTGCCCGCCCGGCCACCACCGACGTGGACTCTCAACAAATCGTTGGCGTTCGCCGTTTCCTTCCATACAGGAAGAGAAAAATCCGAGCCTTCTCGCACAGGCATTCAAACATTTAGCACGAGGAAACTTCCTTCCGGCCTGGCGCTCGACGCCGGCGCCGCTGAAGCAAAACGCTGCCAGCAGGCAAGCAAGAAAGAAATTAAAAAGCTACTTGCGCGAAGAGGGGGCCAACCGAGATCAACAAGCCAGCCAACCAAAAACAAACCGAATGAAACCCATTACATCTATTAGAATTATGCTTTGTTTCGCTTCACGTTAGCTTGACGCTTATCGTTTCGCTGGTGTTGTTGTTGGTGCTGCCTGGCGCTGTTATTGTTGGACATGTTGGCGCAAAACAGTGGAAGCGGGAAATGTTCAGTGAACTTCTTGAGCACGCACATGCAAGCAATGCATATATGGATAACGCGTTTTTGCAGACGGAGTGGCCGTTTATATCGATTAGAGTCCAACTTTCTCAACACTGCCGCACAAAAACGAGCGAAGGGACAAGACTCGTGGCTTGCTGCCCAAATTGCACGATACATAACCGTCCTAGATACGGCAACAGGATAAGGATGACGATGCCGTAAATTTGTTGTTAATAGGAAACAATAGTAACGGTTTACTGCAAGAAGGGCATCACCTCTTGCATGATGTCTCGTGCAAATTAGGTATGGAGTGCACAGCATAAATTATGTGATGTAACTGAGACCCAAAATTGGTACGCCGATCGCGTGTCCGCAGCACGTGTTGCAATTAATACGGTGCCAATGGAGAGTGAAGCGCAAAACATGCTCTGCTGACGACAGCCGAACTGGTGAGTATTTCAAGAGACGCTGCGTACGAATATCACAAAATGTACAACCACGCATATTAATTAATACGCGCGTTTTGGTACAAATAAAGAGTGCGTGCGTAATTTCGAATCGATTGAAATGCTCGCACCGTTTCACAATTCTTCGGTGTAACATTAACAAGGCAAAGCACGTGGTGTAATCGCTGCTATATTCATAAACAATTTTACCGCACGCGTATTTAGCATTCAATCGCTCCTCCCACCAATGGCAAAAAACACAACGGTCTGCTTCATTCGGTATTCAATGCTGTTTTTCTATTTAACAACAATGTGCTTCGAATCTCATGAATAAATTCAATTTGTTATCGTGCCAAGTATCATTATACAGGTTTTGACCGTTTATTATGTTTGACTATGCTGATACGATACGATGCCGAATGCGTCATATCTCGGGCTAGCGCAATTATTTCGAATTGATGGTCGTTTTCGTAGAACCGGCTATAGATACAACACATAGCAATACGCGTACACAGCGTACCGCGACTGAATGTTAGTGGATCACTCTTTGTTCGTATAAGTTTTGTTTACCAATTAACAATTTTATGTTGAGCATTGACATTGAGATTGTGCAAATTGGTAAAAACTTGTTTGGATACCAATGATGCCACTTCACGACAAAACCAGAAATGCTGCCATGTTTATTATTTTTATCACGCCACTGATACCAAATATGTTTAACATTCTACATTATTGAAACTTGATTGATATAAGTAATGAATGGCAAAAAATGAGGCAAAAAATGCTGTTATAATTGTATGAAAGCAGTCATAATTATCACAAACCTGACAGAATTATTTATAAATGCAAGAATGTAACAAAGTAGAGGCGATTGACTTAGCAACGTAGATATTAGAGAACGATAACATAAAGATAATATTTTACAGTATGCGTATGAACTTGTAGTGTATTTTATGTTTAATAAAGATAAGGAAAATTCAAATCAAATAAGACCTTTGAACAAGCGCATCGTGAAAGTATCATACTCATCGCGCTGAAACACTATTGTTTGTGTCCCGTCTACGATTTTGTTTTATATTTACTCAAAAGCATTACTATGTTCATAACGAGCAATTAACGCGATAGATAATAAAGCGGCTGTAGTAAATGAACGTCTCAGAATGCTTATTTGGATAAACACAATAGCATTACTAAAATATTTTTAATAAAAAAAAACCGCCGTTGATAAATTTTATTTTTTAAATTGATTATTACTCAAATGTTAGTCTCGAACAATGAATGCGTCGACACACATATCACAATTAATTTCACGGTAAAAGTAATATGTGTACACAAATTAATCAAAAGTAAAACATCGTGCCGATGGCCTTGAATGTACTGGTATGAAAAGAAAATTTGAAAGAGTGTGTGACTGGAATCATTAAATGATTTAGGTAACATAAGGCTTCAACTTTTTTCATTTTAACTACGAATAATTGTTATTATTCAAACAAAATAAAATCATTGTAGAGAAGAAACTAATTGGCGATCGTCGGCCGCCTTGGGGATGTGCGCGTAATAAAAGCGAAGGGCTTGTTCATCGTTATTTACTGTAAACTGTCTGAAAATCATTTCCAATTGTCTGCAAGTAAATTGCCACAATTAAATCAACTGGAAGTTTGGACTTAACTCTCTGGAGACGGGGGAAAACTGAAAGGAGGAAGTGAGCGTAAATGCGACCAAAAGAAATTGAATTAAAGCCAAACCGGCCGGGTCTCCCGAAATGATGCTGCCGGAGAGCGTGCGGCCCCGAAAATAAAGCGTACTCTTTCACGCTCACTCCCAGGCTACCGCTTTTGCCGCACGACACAACTAGTGAGGGGGGCAATCCGACGCGAAATTAACATACAAATTGTCCATGAATAACATTTTCTCCATCGTCGCCGAGGCGAAGAAGAATATCAGCACGCGTTGATGCTTCGCGCAAGGAGGGCAACACGAACAACGCGCGCGCGTGTTATTGCAGTATCGGCGCGCCGAAAAGTCGAACGCCCTCTCCTCAATGGGTTGCGTGCGCATTTAAATAGAAATGCGTCGGCTACATTGGAAAATGTGTTTTTCTATTCTAATTCGTGATAGCCCTACGCCACTACACAACACGGAATAAGCGTACGCAATTTCACCCATTTAATCAGGACGCAAACGCATTGAATTAAATAAATATAAATACGAGTATGAGACGATGCGCATATATTCGTGCTTAGAATAAAACTTTGATATATGTCTAATTAGACTCCTTTTATACTTTCACGCATGCCAAACATACTAGGCAATGAGTGCCGGGTAACCATGAAGTGCGTGGGTGGAAAATAAGTGAAGGGATGACATTATGTGACTCGCAAAAGAAGGGAAACGTCGGCGTCAGCATGTTTACATCAACCAGGCGGCACCCGCGCGCATTTCCCCCCCTCGAGAGCGACGAACCGACGACACTCAGCACAGAAATTCCAAATTCAAGTTGCCATCCTTCCCCACACGGTTCGTCGCGCCATGAAGCATTGCGCCTTTTAATTTGCTCGCCCCCGTGCTGGCGGCACGAACACGGCGCGACGACGCTATCAACTAATGCGGCGCAAAGATATTCGCTTTATC
This sequence comes from Myllaena sp. GC000078, assembly GCA_030264135.1. Taxonomy (NCBI): domain Eukaryota; kingdom Metazoa; phylum Arthropoda; class Insecta; order Coleoptera; family Staphylinidae; genus Myllaena; species Myllaena sp. GC000078. The sequence goes on from JARJDR010001394.1 coordinate 11,934, forward strand.
AGTCACCAGCCTAATGCATAAGCACGTACTCTATTAGAGAATTGGAGAGATAACAAAAAGCGTATCATACCCATGCGTACAACGCTCGATTCGGTAATACCCTCTTTTTGGGGCCGTTTGCTAACGTACCAAATTAAATACCAAGAACCAAAAAGAGATGTCCTCTAGAAAATTGCATAACACGCTCGCCTTGATTTTAACGCCGTAATCCAAAAATAAACGCAGACGATGCGATGCCTCGTTGGTGTCACTTACAACCAGGCATGTAAGTAGTAAGTTATCATGTTAGCATGTAAGTTATCCTTTCGCGCGCATGAGTACTTGCGTGACCGCGCATAAATGCATGTAGACACACGGCTCGGGAAGTAAGGTAGGCAAGATTTTTGCTGGAAATAATGGTAATAAATTACCTTTATTTACGCGTGGACAAGGAAGGCGTTGAGCGTGGCCAGCAACGCGATCCACACAAAGCATCGCCACTTTATACGAGTCCATTGTTTTCGCGATCATCACGCTGCGTTGCCGCGGCGCGAAATTACGGACGACGGACGCGATGTGTTGTTGATACCGGCCCCAGCGATATCACGTTCGCAAAATGTGCAGCGTGCACACGCGTGGCGAATGATATATGCAGGCTCAAGGCTGTGTGTGCCACCACAATGGCGACAACATCAACACCCGGGAATATTATTGTTATCGAAGGAAGACTATGGCGCTATTTAGCTTAATCAGAATTGTACACATTGGTACGCCGCGCTGGTAATAAACAAATTTGCACATTGTGTGCAACGTCATGAAAAGCATTGTTTTTCTAGAGTGTATCGCGTTGCGTTTCTCGCTTATGTGCGCAGAATGAGTCCTTCGGATGTTATCGCCTCGAAAGCAAAGCGTATATCGCGAACCAATTTACCGGGAAAAAATTGAGATTTTGATGGAAAATTGGACCTGAACTGTTCGAGCATTTATTATTGCTGTTTTGTATGTTTTGCGCGATAAACAATAGGCGAGGGTTTAAAACCGTATGAGTCATGTTACAGATTACAAAAATATTTCGCATTGTTTTCGTGTTGCATTGAAAAGTGGTTATTGTGCAATGTAAATCAAAACAATGTTAAACATTTTTTAAATTAATTAGAACCATCCGATATATTGAAAATTTGTATTTCTCACCCATACTGGTTCTATACAAATTCGATATATGCAGTGAAGTACTCACCTGGAACAAACAAAAAAAACTTATTAGTATAAATGATTTCATTTATATTATTTGTCAAGACATAAATTTTTAAAATGCAAAATTATTATTACGGTGCTTTCAAGAAAATGATACACGCACCCTGATTATTTGCACACAAACATATTAACGGACGTGTTTTCTTCGATAACATAGGCAAATAAATTTCCATAACGTGGATTGTTTTCCGACGACTTTATGCCCCCGGCGTATGCGCCGTTAAGCTCCCCGGCTTCTTTATTTCTGCCTGCTTGCCGACGCAAAGCTCGCCGGATTCGCTCACTCGCGTGCAAACAAAACGAGCGTAACCCAAACAACACACCAATACACAACTTGTTTGTTGCGTCGAATCGTCGTCTTCGCATATATCCAAGGAATCGCTGCTGCCTGTCAGCCAGCCTGCGCTGCCCCAGCTCTGCCCAGCCATCGCGAGTACGTCCTCGTCCTCGTCCTCGACGTGCGTCCTCCTCCCGTCATCTGACGTAGCAGATACCGGGCTGTAGCCACAAACAAACTCACGCCAACGCATACGCATACACACACTCTCACCAACGGTTTGCATTCTTTCTTCGAACTTTCAGTTCAATATCATTCCATTATATCTTCCCTTGCTATATAATTTCGCTAATATATGATAATAAATAAAGCGAAAAAAAGCTCGTGCATCACAACGTAGTCGAGTGGAAGCATTCACCACAATAACAAGTTAGCGAACTATCTTGCCAGCCAACACACAAAAAATGCAGAAGAAAGGGAGGTGGGACGACAACGGTCGAAGAGCAAATATGAGATAATAAACCACGCAAAAAACATGCAGATTTACACGATGATTACACTGTGCCGTCGTCCGGAGTAGGTGGAACAAACAAAACATACATATTTTCACTAATTTGAGGAAAAAGGACGAGCAAATAGAGGAGTATTGAAACGACAATTAGCGAGACATTATTCCGGGTACGAATACAATGCAGATGAATACATCCATCTGTCCACTGTCTAGAATCATGAGGTGATGAAAAACAAGTCTCGGGTGAGACAACATGTCAAAAGATTATTATCATTATGTATGCAAATAGACATGTTTGATTAATGATTCGATAATAACACTCCATGTTAAGCTGATGTTGCTGCGAACATGCAAGCAAAATTGAATTGACCAATGTCCCCAAAAATACAGAAATAAAATAATAAAACGTAAAATTAATGAACCAATATGCAATTATAAAAGTATTACGGAACGCATAAAAACAGCGCACGTTTAGATTTTGAATTACAATCACTTTTTAACGATTGCATTGCACTCGAAGTGACGGCACGCGCTGTCATGTTGCGGAATTAAAATTTACTAATGGCTAATGAGTAATGCGTGTAAGGATGAATGAATAAGGAGAGCAAATAGAAATCATGCGAGCCTAGAGAATAACAGAGCATTGAGGAGCGCGCGACATGCATATGTGTGAAACGCATGCACAAACATAACACACAATTACGGCGTTTGGAGTGCGCGGAGCAATGAACCCGCAAACGGTCGGCTCGCGCCGAATGCGAATGCAATGATGTAATAGAAATCGTTTTGTAATAACTTATTATGTGCTCAATAATCAAAGTGCCGCCTTGCGAGTAAGGTAGCAGTCAACTCCGTCACGCATATTGTTGTAGACACCACAGGCAAAATTAAAATTGCATTCAATCACAAATCATAATTACTGTAATTCCATGTTTTTGTAATAATTCCATATATTTCTCAAAGTCTGACAGATGAATGAAATGAAAAAAAAAACCTTTAATGAAAGGTTCATTGTTCGAAACAAAGGATCCTGCAATGATGCCTTCGGGCCCTATCCATCGACAACGCACTAATCCTGTTGTTTTAGATTATAATAAGGGCATACGCAACTTAATCATCGCCTTGTTGCGCTGTTGCGGTAGTAGTGCTGCACTCGCAGGCCGTACTTACAAGTAATGTTTATGTGAATGGTACAAGAACGAAATGACGGCTGCAATTACAAACCACCCCGCATGGACAATGGTTACTAGGTTTTTGCACTTAATAAGTTGTACCCATTATCCTAGAACTATAGTAATGGTATAATGTCCAACAATAGTCTTTCATGAACATTCACTCTCTTCAGCTACATTCCTTCAATTAGGAAACTCGTCTCCCACATATGCTATTACCACAAAGATATATATGACCCGCAAGGACAATTTTACCAAGGCGTCGTTTTTGCGCTATTATTCTAGAAGATTCATTCGCCAAAAATGTGTGTAACAAAGCAATTTCAAAGTTGCAACCATTTCATAAATATTACACTCTCTCAACTCGATGAATTCTTCCACCGGCAACCCAGTTAGTTGTTGACGTTGTGACTACCTGTTACATTTCCGGACTTCTATAATGTGTACAGCCCGTCGTCGCGGGGTTTGAAAGTTCAAACTCCCGAAAAGAAATATGTATTCGACGTGGCGTCTAAATAAAAGGGATTTCCATCCATTATAGAATTCATATTCTGCGCCTTGAATGTAGGTAAGTAATACAAAATATCTGCTCTTTGTTCTTGACTTAATCTTTAGTTGATGGCAACCCTGTAGTGACTATCAAGCGGGGTTGTACGAGTCAATTTAAACTTCCCCTCAGTACGTCCTTGGATGGCCGACACGTTCCGCTCCGGAACGAAGCTGTGGCAGTGTCGCAGGATGCTACTACCCCCTGCATCATATCATCTTGTTGCGAAACCAGCGGCGCAATTCAGCGTCCCCCGCATCCTCACGAAGCATAGCGAACGAACGACAAATACGCGCCCACATTAAAAATGGATGCTTGTTTACCAAGTCGAATAACTTCTCATTATCGCGGAGCCACTGGGCACGCGACGCTCCGAAAGGGGCGGGTTGAATCGTGAAAAACCGCCCAACCGCTTCGCGCCGTTGTTTACATATTTTAATAAAACAACAAAGCGATGAAAGAAAAGCGAAGCCGCATGGAGGGAATGATATGTAATATGTATATTATGTATATTCATACAAAATGAATTTCGAAAAATATTGTACAGGAAGAATGACTGATACGCTCATAAATTATGGAATAGTCGGCAGGAAATCGCGGCCCATAAATAATTCTCTAAAAATACCTAATACTGATTCTAAATAAGAAACGTGGAAAAAAATGTGATAAACACAGAAATTCAGACACCTGACAAATAAATATCGTGTAGCTGCAAAACAAGATCCAAAACCGCGCCGATGGGCGCCGCCATTGGCATGAATAATAACAAGCCAAGAAGATGGCAAACACATAAAATTCTTGCGTCAGAAAAGAAATCTACGTTTACGCGCGATACTGCATCGCGCACGCATTCCCGAAACACCATGTGAATGATTCGAAAACCGAACCGAAAATAATGCGTGGGTCGCAAACAGCACTTACGACACATACACACAACGAGCCAGATAGGATCTGTTAAAACGTCGAAAGTGACACAGAACATCACCGAAGTTTATGGTTTTGACCATCGCGCACGACAATTCAATGTGAAATCGATTCGCATGGGTTATTTTCGGCGCGCTATGGTGTATTTTCGAATCTCATTCGCTTCGACCCGACCGACGACCAAACGAGTTAAAAAGTTGCGGTGCGAAATTTAAATATTATCTCATTAAATATTTCCCGCCCAAAAATAACTCAAGTTTAACCAAATCATTACTGATGTTTTCTGTGCCTATACGAGACCGAGTAGGCTATAAATGGGACTACGGCGCTACATGGAATACTTCGTGTGATAAATACCAAACACGGTTAATATCGATGGACGAACGTGATTGTCTCAAACACTCGCGCTGTATATGTTGCGCGGGTAACGAGAACAGCGAGCACTTAGCAACAACTTGTAACTACATCAACTTACTTACTCATACGCACTCGGATAAATTTATACGTCCTTAAAAATTGATGTTCCTATAGCTTGCGCGCGCGCGCTGTGTGCTTAAACAATCGTTAGTTGCTACATGCATACATGCCTATAACCACACGACATGAGCATGCTACAATAAAAATAGATAATGAATGGCAAACAGTGTAACTTCAAAACTTGGTATACGTTTATTCAAGCACGCACCCAATTCGCTATGCTATAACATCATCCATCCTTCCAATCATCCATCCGATATAGTTTGGCGTAACACTTAAAATGCAATTATCTGCCATACGAGTCAATGCGCCTTCAACTGATCACCCTATATGTAAGTTAAATTAGCTCGATAACAACGCTCAGCTGCCAAACACATCCATATGCAAACGCAATATGCTAGTTTAGTATTTATGCAAATACGATTCAAGTATTAAGTACAGCGAACTATGTGATCTCTTATAAGTATGTTTCGTTTATTCGCAATATCGTTACTTTTTTTCTATCCATCATGGCGCCCGACGGCCTGAATAATTGTTAATGATAATCCGTAATCCGTATCGTAACGTCAGTCGTTTGCATTTACACGAGCACGTAAATGCACCATGGTAGAAAAGCGTCAAAAAGAATGTAATAACAGGTTCGCTACGACACCAATATGTTATACATAATTGCTGCGCAAATACTCGTTCGGTTCATGTTGATTAGTATATTTACATTGATACATAAGAAGGTATAAAGTGACTGTATATAAATGTTTTAATGATGTTTACGTTCGTAATGAATGATGCGCACCGGGCGCACAAATACGTAATTTAATTAGCTTTAAACGATCAACCAGAAGTAATTGACAATTGCTTGATCTCTTGCCCGCATGTGTGCAAAAAAACCCAACCTTATGCTGAAAGTAATAGCTTTGTGGATTTCGTCCCTAGATCATAAATGCACCATAAAGCAAGCATTTTTCTAAAAGTATACCTATAAAACATCTGACTGGTATATTACTTATGCAAATTCCCATCTATAACCAAACATAGAATAACACAACATTTATATATTTATTAGTATTTTACACGTGAACTCGGCTGATGCAATTACACTCGGATCGTAGAAAACCGATAAAAATGTGTTCATAAATCTATATAAATAACATAGCGGCTATATAAATATAAACTCTCATATTTACCGCGCGAATAATGGAGTGACTCGCATAGGCTAGAGATTGTATAGATCAAGTCGGTATATTGAATTGAAATGCTACGTGAAAATTTCAACATTTCAATGTAAAACGTCGAATTTATGGTTTTTGTATGCAAATCATTGCTGGAATCGGCATTAGCGCGCCTTATTAGTTGCGTTATCTGTTTATTCAACCTGTACGGCAATGTAAATTATTGATGCAGATATACACACCACAACGTAACTAGATAGGTACTAAATTTATTTTTCTAATTAATTAAAATATTAATGGCTTACACTCGACGAAGATATGAGCCTATGCAGAGTTTGATGTAAACACATGATATAAATAATAAAATCGACCGGTGCGAGAACCTGTTGTGAAAAGACGATTTCGAAACGAGCTCACGGGCTTACCGATCGCTTGGTTTTTTGAATTTTTGGATTCTGTTCAAGTGCCGTGCATTTATTCGACGTTTGGAATTTTTAAATACGTTACGTGGCATTTCTCGCGCTATAATTGGATACTCATAGGAAGCATACCAAATGTGTATGTTTAAGCAATACGGTAATTAAAATTCAACGGTGTACTTCTAGTTTAGTTCAGATATGATTCGACCAAATCCAAATGAAGAATTTTTCCGAGCAAATTAATTCTGGTTAAAAATATATAATAATTTTCTACCGAAATCGATGTTCCTGATGTACAAGTCACAAAGAACCGGTTTTCATATAACTACAGATAACGAGATTCGCGAATATTATCGCGTTTATATGTATATCTAGGGACAAGAATCCATCTGCTGATTATTCATCCTTTCTTTCCTAATTATTATCCGATGTGCATATGAAAATGAAAAGCTCGCACATATAGATGTGATGGAAAGACACGGAACGTATATAATTATATATAATTTGTAGATGTTAATTTGAATTAATTAAAACTAACCTAGTCGTATATATATAATTTATTTTCACCGCCGTGCAAAACAAATTAACGTGAACGACAAACGTATCAGAATGAATACACGGAGGGAAGTAAATAAACCAATTCATCATCATGTAAATGCATGCTTGAATTTAAGAGCAGTCGCATTTGTACTGTGATAAAAAAAACCGCAACATATCATTATCACGTATGTAGAATGTAGATCACAATGAAGTTAATTCATTGAAAATAGGTCAGCCGACGTGCGATAAAAATATTGGACAAACATAAAATTCTAAATTTAATACATACTGCGCGGATCCGAATAAAATTCGCGATACGCGTAATGAAATAACGAACGCAAACGCACAACGAGCGGCTGAATGTAACAGCAAACGGGATGGCTGAGCCAGCAAATTGCCGCATGCAAGGAAACACAAATTGCTACTTTTTCTCTAATGCACGCTGCACGCACAGAGAAAACCGCAGCACTAGTTATACCAACACACGTGCTCTTGCGCACTCACATACAAATGTCATGGGGAAAGTCACGAATATGCGTCGAAGCGCTGCAGCGATTTACGGTAGAAAGCAGTCACTTTTCTTCTCACAACGAAAAAAGTCATCATACAAACACACGCTTGTTTTGACTTTGTATGTAAGCCAAGTTATACTGAGCGGAGGCAGATAAATCGAGACTATAATCCACAGATAACATTCAACAAATGCAATAATAGTTGTTTTCGAAACACATCATCAAGTAATATCGGCGGTTTGCATATCGGCGCTATTGCTTATGCATTTGCATAAATAGATGAATCTTCGTTTTATTATTTATTTATTGTGATCGTAGATAACGTGGCTGACGCACAATAATATAATAAACGCACGCGATATGCGATTGTTGAATGACGGAAACATTGCGTTTGTTTATAACGTGTACGTGTTGCAGGCGAGCCAAGTAAGTAATCAGCGATATTAATAATCTGTAATTCAAATGCAGATCCAAGCCCACGCGCTATTTATAATGTTGGCAACCCTATCGTTAAGTCTTTGACGAATGTCGATGAACGCTATAATATAAACAACGCGCCAGATAATTCAGGAAAATAATTATACAACCGACAAAACAAAACGCACATAATTCCTGATCGTGCGCCGCAATAATTTCTACAATAAACATTACACGTGGGCGCCCAATACTACTCAGTATACTTGAGCGTTATTTGCTGACAGGACATTGCTAGTTATGTATACTATATCAACAAGTGCGTAAACAAACAATAAAAACAAAACTGAAAAATATTAAATCCACTTTGAGCAGTACCATTTTATCGGATGATCGTGGATGAAATCCGCACGAGTATTGCGTAAGACTGCATACGAAACGGGTATCTCATTTGCATATGCTTTCCAGCATTAAGCGATGAATATTGTTAATGACTAATTACACGCAGTTAGGTTTACTACTTATTTGAAAACTCACATTTTGCGGAATTTGCCCCATCGTGGTCGCCTCGTGCAGATCGTCTTCTCCGAGGCCGAGCTTCGGCACAGGAATTTTGGAGGAGTTGTAAGAGACCACGGGTGCAAACGAACGCTGATATAAAATGTCTCTCCTCACTTTAACCTCCGTGGTTAATCAAAAAAAATGGGACTTAAGTCACTAAACACCAATCGATGCGCAACTGGATTCCAAACAAATGTACAGTTGACGCTCGCTTATAAGTATAAAATTCTGCTTAATATCAGAGTGTAATTAACTCTTCGTTATATTTCTAACCTAATTTGCACTCTAGAATGTTTTGGCACTCGGTTACACAAACTTTTTAATGATTGTACGAGAATCACGTTGTGCGCGTCATATACAGCTAAACAACAAACACACTCGAATCACACAAACAATTTTCAATAAGATCGTCAATGGAACCAATTTTCACACTTCGTAATTGTCAACATATAATTTCCCAACTTGTGGTGGAATATCTAAGACTCCCTTGTTTTCTTTTTTAAACCGACCAATTTTCTTTGTTGCATGTGGGTGCGCAACAATGTACGAGAGAGGACCTACACACCGCGCGAGACTGGCTGACGGAATGACCAAAGCCGTCGACGCCTGCGAGAACACGCGAGAACCGGCGCAGCAACGTAGAGCGCAACGTCAAAAACGTGTTCCTGATGCTGGCGTGTGCGTGTGCCTTGAAACGCCGGATAACGGCGTGCACATCATATGGTTCGAGAAGCCGGTCGGTCGGTCGGTCGTGCCGGCCGCACATCATCGCCGCCAAGAGTGGGGGCGGACGGTTGGCGGTGGCAGGAGGACGCGAATGGGGGGCCATGCCGATCGGTACGGCGAGCGCGGCGACGCGACGCGACGCAGCAAGGAGCAAGGAATCGCTCTGGGCTGAGGACAAAGAAGCGGTTTTGCACGAACGTGCACGATCGTTTATTGCACGGGGAAATGTGTGGCATACTGATTTTTCCGATATGTGCAGCCCAACATCTATTGTTTCAGTTGTTTCGGAGACTAATAATCATATTGTCATTAAAGATATTTATGATCTGTTCCGCATAGTGCATATATCCAACGCTATTATTTGTTGATGCGCAGGGATATATAAAATCTAATTTCATGTTTCTCTTATTCGTCTTATTGTTAGCGTATAGAACAGAGTGAAGTCATATTTCGTAACTGATCAGGATATTTCAAAAATATTCCGTTGATTGTGCTGGGAAAAGCTTGAAGCTTTGCTTGTCAAAATGTAATAACTGATAGCGCGATTGCCGTACGTGTAAACACTACGTTAACACACGGGTATACAAACGTTAAACCGTTGACATACATTAAATTTGATTGCGTTCGGTACCAATAATGTCCGGGATGTTTTCCCGAACGCACGTGTATACAGGTCTGATTATATTTGTTTACGCTGTAGAGGGGCGCCGGATGCTATTTGCGGAGACTCTAAATAGTAGATATGTATATGTATTACGACTGTGTGCGCAAGAGCAAAGAATTCCACAGGGCGCTTAAATTTTCGACGCTAAAACTGAACAATCAGTGATATTCGTATAAAATAGTGTTGGTCTTGCAAATTCTAGTCTTAATCATACGAAGATCCAAGTTATTAGTCTTATTAATTTCAGTTTATGCGAGATGATGACTACTCTCTGATGACATACCGCAGAATTTCAAGTTAATAGTAACTACCGCTCTCGAAGAGCAATCTAGCGGGCTGGTTACATATTTGCAATCTATCTATTAACTGAATATATAATATGTTCCATGCATATATTAGATAAATATACACATATACGTATTATTATATAGATATATGCAGTGCAAACGAATCATGCAATTGGGTCGGTGGTTCGCGTTCATACATCATCCGCGAGTTTGTTGTTGGCATAGCAACCAACAAACGTGTGCAAGCAATCGCACCTAATGGGTGGATAATTATGAAGCGCTTTTTTGTCAACATGGAATGATGTTTCGGCTTGGTAACACGTAGCTCCTTGCCAGGATACAACAGAAGGTAGATTTATTCGATTGATTAATTATAACTGATGTCACATAGCGTGCAAATGTTAATAATTGTGTACGTACATTCTATTTTAGTAAACCACAGAAAGTTTAATTAATGAGTGGATCCTATTGCATTGAATCGAAACTTTAATCAAACGCATAATTATGAACCGGAAAATTATGCAGCACCGACAAACTATTACTTTATTTAAAATATACAAAAACAAAACGAATTTAATTATTTGCCAACCTACCGCATCACAAATGCACGTACACGAAAACGTATCAGTTCGCATTATTAAAATGCAGATGCCCATGAAGCATTTCAAAGTTAAAGCGTATTCCGCTAGCTCGTTATCACTCGTTTCAGTCAACAGGTGAGACAAGTCCGTGAATTACACACGATGCACATGCAAAGAATAATTGCTTGCCTCATTATGGCCATTAACAAAATCAAAACCAAAATCAAATAAATTCACTACACGCAAATGCAAATACAAACGCTATGCTAATTCCTCAGTTCTATGAAAAATCTAATTAAAAATTTTAGACATGAAAGAAAAATTGGTGCATAAAATACGGCAAGATTAGAATAATTAAATATTAATACCCGATACAGTTTATGCGTGAATTCCTACGTTAGCATATCCGCTTTCAAAATATCCTCACAAATTTCAACGAAATAGCAGCAATCTGTCCAACATTACGAAAATACGAAATGTACGAATGAGTAATTATCACCGTATAATGCAGTATAATTACATAAGCATGATGTGAAACAACGGCTGTAGTTGAAAATATCGAAACCATACACTGCATTAATATTCGACTAGTTGGGCTAATAAAAAATGTGTAAATATTATGATTGCGTTATGAGACGTATCAATTTTTAAACAATTCAAGAAACTTAATGTGTTCATTTACATATTAATTATGTAGATAGAGGTCATTTATAAGAAGGTGATAAACAATATACTCAACACCGTACGCCACAAAGCAGACGTCGCTCGTTTTCGTAATTGTGAACAATGGATACAATGTAAACCAAATAGGAAAAACGAAGGTTGTAGAATGCTTTTACACAAACTATACTTTAATCTACAAAAACAAACCCATTAAAATATATTTGAATTTGTGGACTGCACTACTAGTTGGTGTTACCATTAATTTGTTCAATTCCATACATATAAAGAGTATGAGTTTATTAATTAAAATATGCGGACTAAACATATAAAACTTACATTGACGTGTCTAAAATTCCATGAAATTAGGTGTCACCATATTGCATCAAAATTCCGTATGATTCACTCGCAATGATTGCAAAACTCTGAACATCTGTGCAATTAACACTCTTATCTTTCTTATTAATCAGCTTTTATAAATTTATTTATTTATCCCAGTTCCAGAAAATGCTGCATTTAAGTCACATATTTAATTGATAATAATAAAACAATCGCCTTGGAACGCTCGCAGTTCTGATTTTATACGATAATAATATCATTTTATATTTCATGGATCACCGTGGAATATGCGGTTGTAAAAGTACGAATAAATTCTTTTATACTTAAAACAAATTGCTTATTAAGCTCGAAATTAACACGGTAATTTTTACGTCGACTGCACTATAATTTATCACTATGTAGATTCTCGATCGTAAAAAATGCGTATTGTGCGCGGATGCCAATTAAAATATAAATTTTGTGCGAGTATCATGAAATGCTATGATGAAATTTTCGTAATTAAAAATAGTACCAAGGTAGATTAATTATGACAAATCATTGTTATCGCGGTAATGGTACACTTTTTTCTGCGAATATTTGAATAAACAAAATATTTTCGAGACGTATGAGTCAATCTGCGATAAAAAAAAAGTATTAATGCAATGTGTTTATTTGCTATGATGTTGTTATGCCCTCTTTCTGCATTGCTCCTGTCGCTGACGTACATTCAAATCAAATCTGAGCGTCTTTGCACTCCTTTTATCACCATCCCGATATATAAATATATTCATACATAAAATATTGAGCAAAATGGAATGTTTACAATTTCAAAATATTTCCCAACCCATTATCGCATCGATAATTAATTAAAAAATAAAAACTCGAAAACATCGAGATGCTGCATCCAACATATACTTATATAATCTCAATTGTTGTTGCACATGATCAGACATTGTTGTCGGAGAAAATAATAAAAAATCATTATCGTCTCGACCGGCATGTTTTCTTACCTCATAAAGATAATGCATTATGAGCGGAAGATTTAAATCATATATTCATATTATTCCTCTACAAATATTGGCGCAAGTTTCCAATGATGATCGATTTAATTCAAGGGAATTAAATTACCGCCCGAATACTATTTGAATATCGCAAAAATTAAACACAAAAATGCAAAACACTCACCAAAACTCATGTGGCGAAAAATGTAGGTCAATGGAAAAATTCATAGTGGGTTTACTCACCTGAAACAAACAACATGAAAAAACGTTAGTCATGTTAAAATAAATAGACGACTAAATATCAATTTCATTCTTATCAGCGCTCTGTAAGCTTATAATGTTTTGGTTTAATTTCAGTGCGAAACAAACACTATGATGGGCCAAAATGAATTATAATTAGCACACATCACACCACGCATGATTATGGAATACGAATCGCGCGTGCGCGCGCAAAATGCGATAAGCGCCTGTAGTGTTTATGATGACTATTATGTAAGCCGAATGCGTGCACAAAAATAGAAGCAGTCGCTAGGCACCTGCTGACATTTCTACATTTCTATGACAATCAATTGATATGCATATTTCCATTATAAGCTGCAAAATAGTATCATGTTTTGTATTGATTTCCAAATGTTTGAATTTGTGAATATCCGAATGATAACTGCGGCACATGCAAAGTTTATGTCAATAGCACAGCGACTTCATATCCGTTCTATTCTTTCTGATTACAATTACCAGAATCCGTATAAATGGAAAGCTTATCGTACTGCAAGAAAGCGCATTTCGAGGATGTCGATGATGAAATAATAAATATAAACTGCATAAGACTGACCAGTTTTATCAGGCTGACACTTGAAATGTTATTCAAACGAACACACAATCATCAGACAACACATGCGTATCTCAAACAAATAGTAATCGCAGAAACAATGGTATTTCGAATAGTGTGGTCCTTGTACGTATGTCTCCACCAACAACTACATTTGCTCATATTACGATGAAACTCCAGTAAAAAGGAATATACTATATTATTGTAATGCAGATGAAATTAAAATGTATCCTTGTTGAAGATACAACTAACGAATTAATAAGTACCTCAATTTTTTTCCGTCCCATGCGTAGTCGTATGAGCTGAATTAAACAATCCAGATGCGACATTTTAAAGTGTCCCACTCACGGTGAATATTTATAAAATCCACGCAAACAAAATGCAAACAATTTCAAGAGCACAATGCTGCGTGATGCAGCCCCGAACTGCACTGGGCAAATGTAACAACTACGCAAGCGACAACATCAATTTCCCCCCAATTACTGCCGATACAATTTTTATCTTGTTCATACAAATGAATAGTATTTAATATGCAAACATGTCACTTTGAATATTTATCAATAATGTATGCATAAACTGTTGATACAAACTCAGATCTCCAGATGAAATCGAAAAATTCGTTTAAAATTCAAATAATTTCGCTCTCCAAAATAATTGTTCGTTGATATATCAAATGAACATAAAAACAGTTAAAAGCATATTGCGCATAGTGATAATTTGCGTTGACAGTTATATGCAAATCGCTCTGCGAGACATACGATGGCTGCAGTCTGATGTGCGGCGTTGTGCTGGTGGATTTATTAAAACTTCCGCATGCATAAAGCAATGAAGTGACCGCATAGAAGCCAAACAGCAAACACTGTGTGCCGTCGTAATGCGTATGCCAGATGCACAATGTGCATCGTAAATTTTCATGGCATATCCGCAAATTTCAATAAAGAATACGCTAATTTATAATAGTCACTAAAATAATTTTCAAAATTACCCCTTTGATTTGCATAAGCGCGATAATTTTGATTGCTAATCTGTATTTTGTTAGAAGATGTTAACTTGAAATAACTATTATGTGAAGAAGGAACGCACCCAACCTTGTTGCAGAATATAGAGCACACGTCATATGTAAGCAATAAATTGTCCACGAAAAAGCCACGCACAAAACGTAGCCGGCTACCGGAATACCGAATGGTGTAATTCAGGAGTTAATTTACAACCATTGCATGCGAAAGTGTATTAATGATAAATAAAATGAAACGAATATAGTCACATCCGCACGTGCGCGAATTCCATATCAGTTCATAACTAAATGTTTTAATTTTATGAATTATTGCGTAAGATAATCAAACCCAAATTAATAATACGGAGTATTTCATACACGTGCATTGCATGCACGGGCTATTCAAAATATTCGTTGGCACTGTACGATATAATAAATGAAGGTGTGCTATAATTATAGAATGCGTTGTATGATGCTGCGCTTAAAATAAGAACAAGACACGAAGAGCATCACCACACGCGTGATTCGATATTCACGCCTGAATTGTTTGTATCGCTGACATGTGCAGAAGTTTAGTAAAGCAAAGAGACGAATAGTCAAATTAAAAAGTATTGAAATTTGCATTAATTATTATCAACATAAACGACCGCATTTGCGCGGAAGTCAACAATTACAAATACAAAAAACGGTACTTGAATATTATCATAATTTATTTAACTTATATGATGCGTGATCTAAAAAAAAGCGTCGAATTTTTGTTATCAAAAATATCGAATGGATTTGGGTCAATGAACCGGGCGAATTCGTTTAGCGGTTAAATTTAGAGCCGTGTGGTGTATAGGCATTCAGGCAGAGGCACTCGGCGAATGATGAGCGAATCCGTGTATTTTATAATCAAAGAAATTTCTCTTTTCCGTCGTACACGAAATGAATTTCTTCGCACCATTGTAAATAAATAGTTCGCACGCGCGGATTTCAGGCGTGAAAATTCCCAATTTTTTATTTTTTCGAAAACATTGCGCCGACCTCGTTTTGGCGATGATTTAAGTTTGCCAAAGTTACGCACAACGAAAAAAACCGATTTGCAGATGATGACGATGCTGATAAACAAACGTGAGTAAATAAGCATAGTATGTGCGCTATTTATTGCAGCACACTCCCATTCGGAGCAGAATGGCATTTCGCTACTACGCAAATCGAGTAGTAAACAATGAAAATAAACACGCCGCACTACTTGTGCCACTAGAAGAAAAAACGCGAAAACAAGCTATAAAAACATATTAAAATATGCAGCATATAATCGGGACCGCCTCGCGCACCGTGTTACGAGTCACGTAATAATACGCTGAAAATATTTCAAGTACTCGCAACTCTCCGCATGAGCACAATAACATCAACATGTCAGTTAAAGTAATTGCATCTATTCTTACGCATAGACAACCAACGGCGATTTGTTTATGTTAAATTGAAGAATGCAGACGCATCTTGCTTCCGCATGTTGTTTGTGCAGCACGAAATAAAATCGCTTCTTACGAATTCTAAGTATGTACATACCTATAGTTTCGCTGGAAAATTAATGAATTCATTAGGGTTGTTGACCAGTGTTAGATTGATGCATTCTAACACACATTTGAATGCAACTGGTAACCTGAATAATTTATTTACACCTGCTAGGCGGGTGCCAACGTTAACGTAACATGTCCCAAACGGAAACTACATTGCTTGGTTTGCATTGAACGAGCTCCAAACGTATACTTGTTAACACATAGGCCCAATAAACGAGAGCGCTCGAACGCAAGCGTTATTTATAATAACATCACCGCAACGGGATAAGAGCATTTCCGCGTCAAAAATACTGATGATACAGTACTACTGAAATCAAACAGTAAACATAATATTTCTATATATTTCGAAAAATTCCTAGTCATTTCGGCCTGTAGTTAATTTTCAGTAAATTGCATACAACTGTAAGATTACATACCTAGGCATGTAGTTGTATGCACGATGCCGTAAATTTGGATCAATTTGACGTCGGTATGACATGTGCGAAATAATCGCATCAAAATTAATTTCGCGACACTTGAACATTGTACCTTTTAGTGAATAATAAAATAAAAGCCAGATAAACTCTCGTGCTCAAGGTCTTCACGCGTGCGTGTTGATAAATTGCAAAAAAAAAAACATCTGTTTCTCGTGTTGGTGTAATAAACTTGGAGATTATAAACTCAAATTTCCATGGATTGAGTCAAAAGCGTGGCAACTTAATTAGGACAGAGAAATACAGATGCTTAAACCAGCATGTGCAAATTTGCATTTACATATCGCTTGCTGTTACTGAAATATAGGTAAAGTCCGTGCAATTTATTCAGATAGGTTTGACAGGTCACTGCCTCTCACTCTCACTCAATACCAGCGCGTAGGTGCGAACGAGAGAGTACGATGTTCGTTCTCTCTCATTCGCACA
>JARJDR010001397.1:0-11793 GCA_030264135.1 Myllaena sp. GC000078
TTCCTTAACTTCTTTTACTTCAGTCACTTCCACTTCAGAGGGCTTCACAGAAGACTGTGGTGGTTCTTCAAACGGTTTCACAGAAGACTGCGGTGGTTCCTCAGGCGGTTTCACAGAAGTCTGTTGTGGTTCTTCAGCAGCTACCACCTCAGCAGTCTTGGGCCCCTCAATAACATTCACCGCCGGAGGCATAGCAACCATTTCAGCGATGATCGTCTTCACCAGGTCTTTGGCATCCGGCACATCTTTGGCATCTTTCACCTTGTGCTCCTTGGACTCCTTGGACTTACTACTCTTCTTATGTCCGCTCCCACTGTGGTGCACCTCCAGCGTGTTCTTCTTCGCCTTCTTGATGGGCTTCACCTCGGAGACCGGCCGCCGTTCGTCGTACTGCTTGCTAGTCGTGCCATTTTCAATCATAATCTTTGGACTACACAAAGAAACCTCGTATCCCTTTCAACGAAGAAAGGTTGGACATGCTTACTTGAGATTCTCGTTGAGCCTCCCATAGAGATCTCGTAGACTGACGACGAACTGGTTCCTCTGCGCCGGGCCGTGTGCAAACCGCAAACGCGCCGCCGGCCGCCCGTACTTGAGCTTACCGGGCGCGCCCTCCACATCGACAGCTACCCACAACACCCCTTTCAATCACCAAACAGTCCTCAACACCACTCTCTGTCTTTTACTTACTCTCGATCTTAATCAGCGGCAGCTCATGGTTCATTCCAATCCGATAAAACCGGAAGGTGTTGAGCAGTACGGTGATGCGCTCGAGGTCGGTGCGCACAATCACCTCCAGCTGCTCGTGGACGCGCCACGCGACCAACTCCCCAAGGCGCTCAATCTTCACCAGGTCGAGGCGCCTCGAAGGCGAGGAGGAAGCAGGCGATAGAAAACGACTATTTTGCAGGCTTGCCTGCAGCAGGAGATGCATCTTGGGCGTTGTTGCGGAAGCGATGTGGCCGCGTGAGCTGCCGTAGTGCAACGGGAAGCATTTGCGGTCCTTGGGAAAAGCGGCCCAGTGCGCCAAATGGATCCGTTGCTAAATTTAAAAGTTTTTCGTTTGTGCCAAAGAATCAATACATTAGTCATCTATTCCCAAACGGGGGAAGTACATCAAAAGCTGAATGGCTAAATACACTTTTCTAACGTACCCGTGGAACAATCGTACAAGCAATGCGCCCCTCATGCTGGTAGAGGAGATTCTCTAGGGCGCGCTCGCTGCCAATAGCGCGACTGGTGGACGTACAGAGAACCAACGCATTTTGCGCGCTCAGCGTGCCGTTGAGCCGTTGGCGTAGGCGCGTTAGCCGCCACCATTGCACGAACGTCGCGTACATGTAGTAGAGTGTGAGGATCATTGCGCATGCGCCGAGGATTTAAGCGGAAATCATTGTATGCTGTAAAACCAATCAAAATGCACTGAATTAACAAGCATGTCCGAAGATTAATGGAAATATACTCCAACCTCCATGTGTTTAATACAAATAGATAATAACAATAAAAACAACGCTGTGATTAAGTACATAGTCAAAGACGGTGCTTATCAATGATATATAATGCTTCATTAGATATCAACAAATGGACGTCGGATGTGGTCTATTGTATTGATTCATCCATAAGCAAACACTGGGTGTGAAAAAAGCCAAATCTAACCAATTTAACGCACTAACTGCTATCTATAGACATAGAGCACGTCGTAACACCCTATAGGAACTATTAAATTATTAAGTTGTGTGGAAAGTTCAACAACATTCGATCGGCTTCGATTCGATTCCCGGCCGTGATTCTAATTTTGGCAAATGACGCCATCTACGAAAACCACCATTGTCGATAAGGCAGAGCGTCGCGTTCTTTCTATTTTCGTTGAAATTTCGGACTTGTCGAGCGGCACGTAGACCAAGCGCAAGCAAAACCCCCAACGGAGTTGACCTAGTCCCACAATGGCGATGAGATGATAACTATCCGAACATGTTTACGCGTCAACGCAACCAACAGCAATGAATACACCTCGGTAATGTGTTTGCTTGTGTAAACAACTTGTTTACATTTGGTGATTTGCATAAAATTTGAAATCGATTATTTGCGCAAACACCCCAAGTTGCAATTAAGCACCTCGTTCTGGGTCTTTCTCCAATAGAGGTACCCAAAAGTTTCAAAATTTGAAAAAGTTGAATAGATTTGATTTACCGACCCATCCTTCGCATTCGGACGCGATAGTGTCCGAAATGAAAATACTAAATAAACAGAGGCTATCCAATGGCGATAAATTGCCTCCCAGGCTTACTAGAATGATTGCCAGCGCATGTCAAACAATCCCTATTAGACACTAGAGAAGGCAGCACATTTTGGTATGCTCTGCAACTGGCTAACAATAAGCCACCATTGAGAAGTGGGAGGGATGCGAGGACTATTTCAAACCAAACCGGCGGCTTACAGACGGGCGCGCAAAGCGCAGACTTCACTTCACATTCGCATTCGCAACACAACCGACCGACCGACTACGGCACGCAAAAAAAAAACGCGGTTTTATTCCACTGCCTTTGGGTGACTTAAGTCAAGAAGAACAAGAAGTAACGTTCCGCGCATCAAAACACATTAATTGTTAAGAAAGTGATTGAGTGTAAAGTGTAAACGCATCGACAAACAATTAGTTATTAGTTTACTTAAGTGCATTCAACTCGATTCAATTTCGATTCAATTGCGATTAAGGCAGTGCAAGCAAGACATGCGCACACGTGGTGTGCTTAGCCACCAAGTACTCTTAAGCTAGTGTGACCTTTGCACCTCCGTCCTGACTGATTGTGAGCGGACGTGAAGACGTGTTTTATTTTTGATGTTTTCCAAAATCACACCCGCCTCCGTGTGCATCTGCAACCATCCGCCGGCGATCTACCAAGCCAAACCACCCTCGCATTCGTTCGACGCCGCCGCCATTCACAAGATGATCGACACGCAAATCAATCATCTTCATCATCACAACAACCAGCATGCCGGTAAGATTGCGGAGAGCATTGCAGCGCGCAACGAGCGCAATAGCAAGACGCCGGAGGATGTGAATTGCAACATGTCGCCGCAAACCGTGCCGCCTTCCTCCGCCATTGCTGATGATGGTGTGATTAATGGTGATTTGACAAAGCAACCTCATCAGAAGGAGGAGGAGGAGATGCCGCCGACCAATGGGGTGCGACGGGAGGGAGGAGGCGGCGGGTATGCAGCAATGACGCCCGCGTGCATCGGCAACATTGCCGGGGTGAACGCCAAACTCTCACCCAAAACACTTGGTATGTGTCTTTACTGCTCCCCAAATGAATAAAAATTTAAAGTGTGTGCTAATTGATTGATAGATGTACGCAAGGAGGAAGTGATGGCGATTCGCAACCGATTCCCGACCAAAGTACCGGTGAGTTCGTTAATTATATTACTTATTACTTAAGTACACTTGTTTTGCGACGTGAAATGCAATGCAATGCAATGCGTGGTCCCCGGCATTGACGATAGCTTATCGCGAGTCAGCTCAACAGTGCAATTGATAATAACCGTATTATGCATAAATAGTAATTAAAGTAAATATGCACTTATCGAGGTTGCGATTGCACCCGGGGAGCATCACTATGGTCAAATCCGTTATTGTACTACAGGGCCGTACTCCACCGCAATGCGATAAACGTTTGTTGTTAAACGATTGCAAAAAACAGAAATGCAATGTTTACGCGCGGGACAAATTTTATCAACTCGACCGACAAGGCTGGCGCTGTTAATTATTAATTTACTAATGTTAAATTACTTATGTTAAATATGTATGCAAACAAAGAACAGTACAATGTAATATGTAATTAATTGCTGATAACAAATGCTACTAATCTAATTAGATTAATTACTAACGCAGGCAAAAACTGCCTGTCTGGGCGGCTATAAATATCGATTTCGTTAATGGCCCATTCATAATTAGCGAACCCGGGTTTAAAGTCCGACTGCTTTCCACAGATTATCGTCCAGCGCTTCTGCAAGGAGACGGCGCTGCCGCAGCTCGACAAGTCCAAGTACCTGGTGCCGCAGGAGATCACCATGTCCCAGTTTCTCACTATCATCCGGTATGTTTAACCTAACCTCAAAAAACCCTAAAAGCGACATCTACCCAACCGTTCCAACACTGTTATGAATACGATTAGAAACATGTAAAGCATATAAAATATGGATTTCGTTTGCTTCCTGCTAGGAATCGAATGCGCATCAGCTCAACGCAAACGCTCTACCTGCTGGTGAACAATCGGTCGATGATCAGCCTATCGCTAACACTCGCCGAAGTGTACAACGAGTACGCCGGCGTTGATGGTTTCCTCTACGTGACATACGCCTCGCAGGAAGTCTTTGGCGGCTGCTAAAAACACATCTTTCCCTCCCCAACCAAACTGAACCACCTGGACGTCGTCTTCGTCAATGGTCAAGCCTAACCCCTAATTTATTTGCGCAACGAAACACGCTTTCGATCCCCTCAACAAAAAGAAAAGCAACGTATGGATTGATAAGTAGATAACATAGATATACTCGTAGTTTTAGTTAGTGTGTGATTTTATATATGTAATTTGACTGATTAAATACGAATTGAATTCTTGACTCTTTGGGGGGGTTGAATTGGGGGGAATTTGGCTCACCGGAATCGATTATTTCGTCCGCAGCAACACCGGCGGCAGTAGGGTAGCAACAACCACACGCAACAACCCGTGATCGCAATCGCATGAAATGCGCTGGTTTGCAGAACACGCGATCGCAAATTAATATCAACAACACGCGGAATTAATCGGATGGTTGGGTCATGTCCACACCGCTGATGTTCGCCGACTGTGACTGGCACGGTGAACGTGCGCACGCACATGCAACGTTGCCAGTTGCCTATCACCACTATACACCGAGTGTCCCAAATATATTATATATTTCTCTAAAAGTAAGTTACCATCATTTACACATGCAGCAAAAGGTGACTAGCGCCGCCGAGCCAATGGCCACCCACCGGAGCATACCGGCAACTTCCTCACCGGAAAGCACCAATGGCAACGGCGGTGGTGGTGGTGGTGGGGATGACGACACCGCCAATTGTTGAGCGACACTACCCATGGCGACGGCAACCGCCTCCAGCGATTGGATGATCTCCGCATAACTCTGCTCCAATTGCTCCACACGTTCTTCAATCACCGCTTTGTTGGTGTCAACCGAGACGGTTTCAACTGGTGGCGCCATCTGTGTGCTGCTAGCCGCTGCCATCGCAAACACCGTTTCGACATCCTCGCGGATGGATGTACGGATGACGTGCTTCAGGTCGGCGGTGCGCCACGTGGTGATGGCGTACGACGCGAGCGCCCCGACGGCGGTCAGCGCAAAGCCGATGTACTTGGCGTACTCCAGCCGGTTGCGCTGCTTCTCCTGCGAGTCGCGGATCGCTGCTGTGAGCGCCGTGAAGAGGTCGCGTTCGTCGCGCTCCTGTTCGCTGAGTGTCACGCTTGTATCACGTTCGCGTTGGATATACTATAAGAGAAAAGTTGTCACGTGATGATCAGAAATATAGATTAGGTTATAATGATATAGGTTAGGAGGAGGAATGCTATAGGTTAGGTTAGGACGACGATTGATATAGATTAGGTTAGGACAATGAGTTGTATAGGTTAAGTTAGAAAGATGCGCGATATAGGTTAGCTTAGGACGATGAGTGATATAAGTCAAGTTAGGTTAGATTAGGTTAGGTTACCTCAGTCTCAACTTTCATAAGATCGAGAAAACGCGCAGGTTCATCGTGACGCTTCACTTTGTGCAGCTCGTCCTGCACGTATTTGCTGCGTGTGCGGAGGTCCTTCAGGGCGTTGTTGGTCTCGCGGCGTTTTGCCTGGGCTGCTACTAATTGATCCTATTCGAATACAAACTGCCTGTATATGACTTGACATAACCACACTTCGCCAAAGTAGGAATCATGAGAAAATTTCGGAAACACTCGGTATATGTAACTAACTTTTGATTACACAACCTCACTTTTCTAAAACATTCTAGATTTTTGTTCGCAAACTTACTTGCAGTTCCACAACACGATCGTGATAGTACTCCAGCTCGTCGAGGCCGGTGAGATGCTTGTACAGGTTGTTCACCTCATTAAACTTGCCAATCAAGTACTTCTTGCTCGTGTCCGCGCTGGGCGGTTGGTAATTAATCGTCTTGGCGAGCGCATTGCGCGCTGCGGAGACATTCTCCACCGACATCAACTGCGCCACACGCTTCATGCTTCTAATTTTGTTACGCACCTTTCATCCCTATCAATATCTATCGCGCACTTGAAATACATAACACTTGAAAATGCATAGAACATAGGAATTCATATCACAGAAACGTAAAACATAACCTTAATTGTCACTAAATATATATATTACATCCACTGGGTGCTCCAGTAAAACTTTGCAATCTTTACGATTAAGAATTTGAATAATATAATTAATCAACACACCTACACACATGCATACTGATTTCTTACCGATCAATCTCACCAAACACCACATCCAACGTGCCAATAATCGCTACAATATCCGCGAGCATATGATTCTTGCCAACTTTATCCAGTGCGGCAAGATGCGCAAAACCGGGCGCTTTAATCTTGCAGCGATACGGCTTACTCCCACCATCCGCCACCAAATACACACCAAACTCCCCTTTGGGTGCCTCAATCGCCGTGTAAGTCGCGCCCGGCGGCACCTGATAACCCTGCGTGTACAGCTTGAAGTGATGGATGAGCGCCTCCATCGAGGTCTTCATCTCAGCTCGCGATGGCGGTGTCAATTTCGCGTCATCCGTCTTCACCTCCCCTTGCGGCATCTGATTCAAGCACTGATCAATAATACGCAGCGACTGCCGCATTTCTTCCAAACGACACAGATAACGATCATAGCAATCGCCTTTTGTGCCAATCGGCACGTCGAAATCCACCAGATCGTAAGCATCATACGGCGCTTGCTTCCGCAGATCCCATTTAATCCCCGATCCACGCAGCATCACACCGCTGAAGCCGTAGTTCAACGCGTCCTCCGCAGTCACCACGCCGATATCCTCCGTGCGTTGCACCCAAATCCTGTTGGACGTCAGCACGTCTTCCACCTCGTCGAGCCTTTCAGCGAACCTCGACGCAAAGTCGTAGATGTCGTCCATAATCCCCAGAGGCATGTCGAGGGACACCCCACCCGGCCGCACGTAAGCGGCGTGCATGCGTGCACCCGACACGCGTTCGTAGAACTCCATCATCTTCTCGCGCTCTTCAAACAACCAGAAGAACGGTGTCAAAGCGCCGACGTCCAGGGCATGGGTACCAATAGCCATGATGTGGTTGAGCAGCCGGGTGATTTCCGCGAAGAGTGTGCGGATGTACTTGGCGCGAAGGGGCACGTCGATGTTGAGGAGCTTCTCCACAGCAAGACTGTAGCACTGCTCGTTGCACATCATGGAAACATAGTCCAAGCGATCAAAGTAGGGTAGAGCCTGGGTGTAGGTCTTGTATTCGATGAGTTTTTCAGTGCCACGGTGGAGCAGACCGATGTGCGGGTCGGAGTGCTTGACGACCTCGCCGTCTAGTTCGAGCACCAGGCGGAGCACACCGTGAGCGGCCGGATGTTGTGGGCCGAAGTTCAGCGAGATGTTTTTCACGCTCTTCTCCACGGGCGCCATTTGGGCGTTCCATGGCGGCAGCGCCCAGCGGCTGGTCAGCTCGTCCTTGTACATCACGGGACCGATGTACTGCTGAATGTATTCGGCGTCTGGACTCCATTTCGCCCGCTTTGTATCACTGTCCAGAAAATGGAGTTAACCTCACTTATTATGTAAGTTGCAAATTTTTGACTATTTAAAGGGAATTGTGCTTACTTGGTGTGCAGCAGGGCGCTGGTGGTCTTGAGGAAGGTCGTCGCTGGCACCGCAAGGGTTTTGCGCAAAGTTGCGCCGACGATTACGTTCGCCATTCGTATTTATTTATCTACTAATCGATTGCTAGCAGAACCCCCATATGATTGCTGCAGGTACTTAAGAGAGTGGCGCCCTCTGCAATGATATATAAACCGAGTGTATTCATAACATTTCCCGATTTAAATTAATTTATAAACCGTTTAATTCTGTTAAAAACTTTCTAAAACTATTTTATTAGTGTTGTCCATTTCAATTAGTATTGAATAACAGCTAAATTTCTGAATAAATGATGTTATTTATGCATTTTATGGGTATAAATGTATAAATGGCATTTGCGGGGGTGGTTTCCACCCCCAACAGCTGATTCCACCCCCTCAGACGCATTGCCGCATTACAGAGAGGAAGAATTCGGGGCTGAAGAATATGTTGGCAAGTGCATCGGCCAATGAGCTTGCTGCGATTGCTCCGCGCGCGAAACAAACGTTGCTTTTGCTGCCTCCTCCTCGGAGTTCTTCTACTTATCCTCATCTACACTCAGGTAAAACACAACCCTTTCTTTTGCAAAGCACTAACCGCAGCGTTTTCCTCCCTCAGCTTTTAACTGACGAGTTCTTCGCGAGAAGTGGGGTGCATGGTGAGGTTAAGTCATGTGACCACCATGAACCAATCGACGTGGTGTACACGTGGGTGAATGGCTCCGAGACGCGCTTCCAAACCGAACTCAAGACTTACGAGCGTCTCACGAAGGATATCAAAGCGGAATCATTGTCAGCGAAGCGCTTTGATGACAAAGACGAACTGCGCTACTCGCTGCGCAGTGTGGCGAAACACATGCCATGGGTGCGGCACGTGTACATCGTGACCAATGGCCAGATACCTTCCTGGTTGGACATGGACGCCGCGCACGTCACGCTGGTGACGCACGCGGAGATTTTCGACGATCCGGCGGTGTTGCCGACGTTCAGCAGTCCGGCGATCGAAGCCAACCTCCATCGGTAGCGCATGAGTTTGGTTATGTTATAGTGTTGCCAATGTTAACAATGCTGCCAATGTTTGTAGTATACCGGGTATATCCGAAAGATTTATCTACTTCAATGACGATGTCTTCCTCATGGCCGATGTGTACCCGGAGGATTTTTACACACCGGGGCGCGGTTGCAAGATCTACACCGCATGGCCGATGCAGGACTGCGCGTACAACTGTCAATGGACGATGCTGGGCGATGGGCAGTGCGATCATGAGTGTTTCAACGCGGATTGCGAGTACGATGCGGGGGATTGCGATGTTGCCGCCACCGACACCACCGCGCATGCTCCACTGGATGCTGTGCTGTTTGATGTGCTGTTGACCAATGGGAGTGGGAGCGGCGTACAGGTCGGTAATGCAGATCGCTTGGAGGAAAGAGTGCGTCGGTTTAACGCCGCTAAGATAATGGACGCCAAGCGGCGGCGTGTGCTGCGGCGCAATCGACGTGAGCGCCATCTGAGTGGCTGGCGAAGACTGCAAGCCCTGCAGAGCACACCTATAACAATATCAAACCAAACCCTGGCGTTGGTGAATTTGACCATGCGACATAACCTCAATAAGGATCTATTTTCGGCGTCGCTGCTGTTTACGCAGAGGACGCTCAGCGCACGCTATGGGTATGCGCAGCGGCGGGTGATTGCGCATGCGCCCATCATGATCGACGTCAACATCATGCGCCATGTGCAAAGCGTGTTTGCGAGCGAATTCCAAGCAACGATTCGGAGGCGTTTTCGCGCCGAAAACGACCTGCAGATTGCGTTTGTCTATTCGCATTTTATGCGCGCCGCGAGTGTTGAGAAGAGTATGGACGAGATCTTTGATGAGTACGACACTGATCGCTCTGGGTGGGTTAATTATGCCAACACCCCGTATACTGTATACAGAGTGTTTGGTGTTATTTTGTAGTACATGGTCGGATCGTGAGATACACACGCTACTCACGCGATTGTACCAATTACCGTTGACATATGAGAAGGTAACGGACTTTCAATACGCCATTCTTAACTGCTCGAACGCGCTGAGCGCCATTGAGCTGGAGGCCGAACTACGGCTGTCAACGCCCGAATACGAACGTTACGTTGATTCACTTCTGGTACGTTTCTTTGAAGACAAGCTAACAATAAAGTTATGATGAAAGTTTGATGTAGAATTTGGCAACACGCAAAGTGATTGTCGAATGCGCCAGCTTGCGAGAACGTCTTATGCGCCACCACTCGATTGCAACGCGCGCCCTCTACCGGCATCAGGTGGTGGCCGGCGCCGATGACGTCAGCTTCAACATGCTGCGTTCGGCACCAGCGCTTGCGATGCATATGCTCAATCAGATACGCCGTGACGCCAAGTATAACCTCATTCGCACAATGCCAAAACCAAATCTAACCTCAACTTTGTGCTATTTGTAGGAAATTCGTGTGTATTAACGACGATCTAGATCGTGGCAATGCATCACGCGCCGATAACGAGCTGCTTGTCGCCCTGCTGCAGGACTTTTTTGTGAGTTTATTTCCGCAGCGTTCGCGCTTTGAGCGGCCGCCGACGTTCCGCAATCGGTTTGCGCGTATGGACGACTTGCGGCGCTGGCGTGTGGAGGTCGCTGGCGGCGACAATGTAGACGACTTTCTCACTTCTTACATTGTCACACTGTTTGCGATTATTATGATTATTATTGCCGTTTTGTTGGTGTTTTACTGCTGCCGACGATTGCGGTTGCGTATCATGTATCGAATGCGTTTGTAAATAAAGATACTTAAAGTCGGTACTATTTATGTTGACACTTGGCTTGACATCAGCCGGCCGATGTTGCCGTACTACGCTTTTACATGCCGTGTTGTAAATTGGTTACTGCTAATCGCATTTGCTGCGGACCGGCAAAAATTTTCCACGAACCGGCGGTTGAGAAACACTGTTATAGACTATATGGAAAATGCTATCAGGGGTGCATTATTACAATGCGCAAATTTTAAAATACATATAGACTTTTCCCCCTAACTGATGTAACATTGTTGTATCTTTCATCAGCCGGCATTCTTAGGAATGTTGCATAACTGGGGCTGCTTGAATAAAAAGTTTCTCGTAAACTGGCGAGAAAATTCGCCCCGTGTGAATGCGTGAGCTTACGATTTCTTAAGTTGAAATATCGACATGGGAGTATTTATTCGGGAATGCTGCTGAGCTGTTGACAAGTGGCAAGCTGATTGCGTCGTTTTCTCATTATCGTGGTGCTAAGGTCAGATTCACTGCAATCGCTATCAGAAACAAGTTTATATTATAAACTTTTTTTAAGAACATCCAGGGCTGGATTACCCGTAAGGCCAATGAGGCCAAGGCCTAGGCGGCGCAACGCGCAGGGGGCCGCAATTTTCGGGCCTCCGCGAGTTTATAAAATAAAATTTAAAGAAAAAAATAAACTCAAACGGGCGCAA
This sequence comes from Myllaena sp. GC000078, assembly GCA_030264135.1. Taxonomy (NCBI): domain Eukaryota; kingdom Metazoa; phylum Arthropoda; class Insecta; order Coleoptera; family Staphylinidae; genus Myllaena; species Myllaena sp. GC000078. The sequence continues at coordinate 11,380 of JARJDR010001397.1, forward strand.
AACCAATAGCGTTAACCTATGGAGCAGAATGTTACTAACCGGCCCTGAGAACATGTACTGAACACGTACTTTCGGTCAAAGGTCTGATTTAAAAATAGCTCTATCGCCGCCCCGCGTTATGATAAATATGCTGTGTGGATTACTGCGAAATTATGTTTGTCGTCGCCAGGCATAAAATATCAATTATATATGCCCTGCTCACAATTAGAGGACAGAATCTCGCAAGGTACAGTATAGCATCAGTTGCACCTATGCATGAAAATATGACGCATGCGCAATAATGCGTCCGAAAAGTATTTCTTTCCTAGGAAAAATAAGTAAAACTGCGATTGATAAATTAGAAAACCGCCTCAACTGCCAATGGGCGACGATAAAATCGTATTCATCACACACCGCAAAATATTTTGTACGAAA